>PITA01002658.1:0-91734 GCA_004023965.1 Spilogale gracilis | reverse complement strand
GTCCCGTCCTTTCCTAGGGCGGGAACCCACAGCTCCTCTGAGAAGAAGTTACCCACACACAGTCTGACATTGTGAGATATGAGCTTGACCCACACGGCTCAGAGGACACCTTGCTCTACACTGTTCAGGGCTGTGCAGATTTAAGTCCTCTCCAAACCACTGTATATAGTGACAAGGCCAGGTAGAGGTGAACTTGAGCCAGATGGAGTAGAGAATGCTGATTTGGTACGCAATGCACCTGCTAGGACAGGCTAGGCACTCTCTAGGCTGGAAGGGCCCTGTTTGCTGTGCCAGAGACTGGTGAGCACAATCTAGGGCCCACCGTGGAGGGTGTGTGTTGCTTTCTAAGCCCTCTAGGAGCTTCTTGAGTGTACCTTGAAACCAGCTCCTGTCCTCGGGGCAGGGAGAAATGGAAGAAGGAGGCAGCCATGGACGCTGGCGGGTGGAAAGTATAATAAACTAAGGGGACATACCAGGCCTGTCTTGGGCAGCAGCCAGATGGAAGTGTCCCTGCCCCTGCCCGCCGCATCTGAAAGTTTATAAAGAGACCTTCACAGAGTCTGGTCACCTACACCGTGCCCGTGTCTTCAACACCACATCACTTCTCAAGGCTCTATTCTTGCAACAGCCTCTGGGAGCAAGAAAGGCAAGTAGAGGCCAGGTTCCAAGGACGGGTGGGGACGAGGAGCCTGCAAGTGCCAGGGCCCAGCTCTCGGGTCAGTGGGTGGTCACGTCTGTTTGATGACCTTCCCCAACAGGGTGGTCCCCCAATGGGTAGAGGGAGCATGTCATCTCCAGAGGTCCAGGCGGGTGTTGGTGGTAGGAAAGTCAGGCATGTGGTGGGTAATGAGTGGGCCCTGTGCTTGGTTTTAGAGAAGAACCTGGCTCTAGGGGAACTGGGGTACCAGGAAGCTCACAAGGCCAGGAGTGTGGTCCAGAGGAGCATGGCGGAAAACCAGCTCCAAGGACGCGATGAACCTCTCCTCTGGGCTCCCTCAGCTCCTGGGCCCACTGACTGTGTTGTAAGGGCAGTTCTCCAGAGGCTCTGTCAGCCCCGTCACCGCTGGGCTCCTAGGGGCAGCGCCATGTCTTAGTTACCTCTGTGTCCCGGGATCCCACAGAGTGCTTGGCACATAGCGAGTGCTCAGTGAGCTTGTGCTGAAAAAAAAAACAAAAACAAAAACGGGGTCTGCTGTGTAGTGAGCCAGAGCTTCTTGGTCAGAACCAGCCCGGTGCAGGTCCTGGATGAGCAGAGTGTGGGGGTGAAGTGTGAGTGAGACCCAGGCACATCCCAGGCTTCACGGTCTTCTGCATGGGTTGTTGTGGTCGTGGTTTCCGGAGGCAGGAGAAGGAAGGGAATCTCTTTGTTTTGATCCATCATTAAGTAAAAGTAAATGAACGCTTGTGTTTTAGGGGGCTTGGGAAATGAGTGTGGCTGGCTCCAGCATTTAATTCCTTCCACGTTGTCCTCCTTGGTGCCATGATTTTCACAAGACTTTTATCACTTAGAGAAGGGATGTCACTTAAGGCCTCCCTCCCTCAGCTTCATGTAGGAGCCCAGCACCCCTGGGGCCACAGATGGCTCTTGTGTAGGAAGAAGATGGACATGCCTGCAGATTTTCCCTGAGCAGCTGTATGAAGTTTCTGGAAAAAACACTCCCAGCAGAACCAACATACAGTGCAACATGCTGTCAACCTCTTGAGACGAAAAGGTCAGCCAAGGTGTCTTGATGCTATAAAAAGTATCTGATATTTGGCTTCAGAGAAAAAGTCAAGTGAAAGTCCTCATTGTAAAAAACCATGAAGGGCTTGCTTTCACACCCGCTTTTCTCATGGCCACTAAGTAAAATTACCAACCTCGAAAATCTACCAGATGTCACCAAATGAAAGTACTCGACATTCCATAGGTAATGTCCCCATGGGTCACCAGCTAGGAGTTACTACCACACATGTGTGAGTTCCCACCGATCTGCAATTAGCAGGAAGGCATGGCTAACTCTGTCAGATAGGGTTCGTTGCAGAGAGAACCCACATTATCTGGTTTAATTGTGGAGAGGCTGAGTGAAAGGGCAAACACTCAGCTCGCAGGAGAGGTGTTCAAACCTGTGTGAGAGAACGGGTTGCACCTGCAGCACAGACGAGATGCCTCAACACCAGCATTTTCTCATGGTGGGACTGGAGCTAGACAAAGGCGAGCTTCCCGCCAGTGCCTTTTGCCAACAAAGAAAAAAAAATCCACAGCCCTGCATAGAACTCTGGGAAACTGCCCAGTTCTTAGTCTTTAAATGTACTAAGGTTTCTCTCACAACTCGGCCACCCACGAGAGCCCTCCAGGCTAGCCCAGCCTATGCTAGGACTGGTTCTCTCCCTGTCTCCACAGTGGTTCCCTAGCTCGTTGGCCTTCTCTAGCTCATTGATCTGTCCATGTGACTCTTGGTTCTATAAGCTTCCTTCCTTTGATCACTACCCACAGCTTGACCTCAGAGATTCCCTTGTCTCAGTGCAAGCTCTGGAATTTCTATCTAGGGAAAAAGGTTCACACCTTCTGGACCATTCACATGGACCCAGCTCTGAGGTGCTGATAACCTTGGAGGAAAAATGGGCAAGCGCAGAAAGTAATGAAAACAGCAATGGCCGGGATGACCCCACAGGAGACCAACTAGCATCTCTAAGTGTTGGAAAACTTTGGTCCCATCTAAGTTGTTGTCAATGTTTGTTGGTGGAGCTCAGCAGTAGGTGTCCCCAGGCAGGGGTCACATTCAGGTTGTTTCCTGGGATTAGACACAGAGGGTCATCTGCAGCAGGCTATGGACCCTCAGCCAAGGGGACAGTAGCAGGGTCCATAACCCCCCTCCACCCAGGGAAGGTGCTGGCAATCACCCGGGGCCCCAGTGCTACTCAGAGGCTCAGAACATTAGGAGAAAGTTCAGAGCAGGTCCACATTCTGGCACCCACAGGAGGAAAGGAGGTCTGCATAATGGGTCTGGGGTAGACTGGGATAATGGTATTGTAAACCTTGAACAAACAGGATCATTATTAAGATCTCTCAACAGGCTAGCCTCTTGGCTATTCAGATGATGGAGGTGGGAGGGTTAATCCCAGCTCCAGTGTCCCATGCAACCTTCCCTTTTGATCTTGTCATCTTCCTCCCCATGCACGAAAAAATAGAAGAACCCTAATTCAAGTTTTGGTGCAAGGCAACTTATTAGAACAAAACAGGAAGGATGAGATGTGGCAGAGCTTGTCTACCTGTTCCTTCAGCCTGTTCCTGGTGTTCTGGGAGAAACTTACCCCCGTAACCCAGCCTCCTTTGCAGTTAGGTGCGACCTTGTGGTTGCGTTCTAGCCAAAACTGTGGGAGCAAGGGTGGTGCAGTCTGCCCCCGGGACTAGCCCACAGGACGCTGCCATTTGCAATCCTCCATGGACATGATGCAAACCCTAGACCCCTAAAGGCCAATCCAGAGAAGCCACAGGTGTATGGCTTCAGAGATAGATGGAATTTGGAGATGTCAGATGTAGAGGGGAGGCTTTTAGGGTCTGGGGTAGCAACTGTAGGGAATCTGTGGGCAGGGATGCCAAAATAGGCAGGGATGGCATTGCCGTCCTTTATCTGGACTCCATCCAAAGAGAGTAAAGGGACACCAGCCAAGTAAGGAGGTCCCAGCCATGTTTACCAGGAACAGGGGAGCCTCTGACTCTTGGTGGCTCTTGATTTCACACAGCAGGCTATTCTGTAACAGGTCCCCCCCAGGTCCTGGAAGGACCTGACAAACATGTTCCCACGTTGCTGAACGAATAGGTTAAAAAAAGCCCACAATCCTCATGCAATACCTTTGCTCTGACTTTTTACTTACCATTAGCTGTATTGAATTATCTGGAGGTTTACAATGATCTGTTGAGAATATTATACATATGTATTTACTTTAAGGATTTTATTTATTTTTCAGAGAGACAAAGCAGGCATGAATCAGGGGAGGGGCAGAGAGAGACAAGAAGACTCCCCACTGAGTGGGGAGGTGGACACGGGGCTGGATCCCAGGACCCCGAGATCATGACCTGAGGTGAAGGCAGACGCTTAACCAATCCAGGCACCCCCCAGAATATAATATTTTGTTCCTGAAATAGAGGTACTAGAAATTGATAGAAACTAGGTGTGCTTTTTCATAGAAACAATATAATAGGATTATGATTCTAGCCAAGGTCTGACACAATATTTATAGAAATGATCAGAAATTGCTTAGTAACCAATGTGTCAATGAGAAAAGAGATCTCCCCTGGCACAGTGGAGAGCTTTCTGAGGTGTCTATAAATCAGTTAAGTAGGACAGTGCAGTAACCAATCACAGTAAAGCTCTAAAAAGTGTATGAGAGAGGTTCCCTGGGGCTGGGAAGCAGGGAACCCAGACACTCAGTGTGTCAGCGGGGTGTTGTGGGGCATCTCTCCAGGTCATCTGTGTTGAACCATGTCAGTCCAAGGTTGACTGGGGACCACAGCTGTCAGGCTTCTGGGCACTTTGATGAACTATTCTGTCCTCATCCGAGTGCTTTGGAGCACTGGGTCACCTCTGGAATCACAAGAGGCCACACTCTGAGGCCCAAGACTATTTTTAAATTCCCCTACAACATTGTCTTCATGAAACTGAAAAACCAAGACCTTTGTAAAGAGAAAGAAGTTGAAATGACACTGATTTAGAGAAAAGAGATATGTGGCTGCTGCTTTCTCTCTGTTCTGAATACCCCTTTTCCACCAAACTCCATCGGAACGTCTGTGGGCTTTGTGCTCCCTGCCTTGTCCCACCGGGTTTTGCCGTGAAGGGTCGGGAAAGGAGTAGCTGGCATTCTTCGGGTAAGAGCAGCCTGTGGCTTGCAGATAACCACATTCTCTCAGAGCTGTTTGGGGGCGTGCCTCATGCCACTGCAAAATCTCACAGGAAGGGCACTCCTGGGTGGCTCAGTCATGGAGTGTCTGCCTTTAGCTCAGGTCGTGGTCCTGGAGTCCTGGGATCGAGCCCCGCATCCAGCTCCCTCCTCAGCGGGAAGCCCGCTTCTCCCTCTCTCACTCCCTGTTTGTGTTCCCTCTCTAGCCGTGTTTCTCTCTGTCAAATAAAAAATAAAATCTTCAGGGCACCTGGGTTGGCTCAGTTGGTTGGGCGACTGCCTTTGGCTCAGGTCATGATCCCAGAGACCAGGGATCGAGTCCCGCATCGGGCTCCCTGCTCAGCGGGAGGCCTGCTTCTCCCTCTCTCACTCCCCCTGCTTGTGTTCCCTCTCTAGCTGTGTTTCTCTCTGTCAAATAAATAAAATCTTTGAAAAAAAATTAAATCTTCTTTAAAAAAAACCCACAGGAGAAGAAAGCAACACGAGATGATGATTTCCTCGGCCCTTCCAGAACGCACTGACGACGACACGGCTGTATTTGGATGCATGACTAAGGCTGTGAGGAGGCACAAGCCAGGAGCCGTAGGTCTGCTGTTATCACCTGTGCAAATGGTAAGTATATATGTATGATTTATAGAGCAGTTTTCCAACGAGACCCTGAATTCTTTTAGACCCAGTTTCCCAATACACAGGCCAGTGGGCTCATGGGTTATGGTTGGCTCGAAGGAGGCTCATTTACAACTGCTCGGCCAAGCAGAGGAAACTTTGCTGCAGGTTCAGGAGGGTGTTAAGCCCACCTCAAGAGGAGACAGTGCCCACCTCCACGGGCCTGGTAAGTGTTGAGATGGAGTCTGGCATTTTTGCTGCGATCCCCTGCTCAAGGCTGCAGGATCTTTGGGAACCTGTGGAGAGAGGGCCCTCCAGCCCTGTGGCCAGCAGATCTGTGAGGACGGAGTCCAGTGCTCAGGGGACCTGGAAGGTTCTCCCCTCATTGACCAGCAGGGAATGGCGCCAGGGAAGCTCGCCACTCCTCTCCCCAGCTGAACAGAATGATAGACAGTTTTTTCTTTGGTTGTGATAGATTAAGAGCAATGACTGGCAGCAAGTAGGGGGCTGTAAAACAAGTCCCCAAGAAATGCCACGGCTCCTGGGGAGGTGTGCATGCTCATGGCCTCTGGGAGGGACAGGTGCTCGGGGTGTGGGGGTACGAGAGCATGGGCACCTGCTTCCCAGGCGATCTGCAGTCTTCCTGCACTCCAGGACTGTCTATCCTCTGAATTCGCGGGTTGTCCTTGAAATAGCAGCTAGTCCTTGAAATGAGAGGGGAGGAGGTAGAATGCCCAAGAATACCAAGAAAGAGAAACTTGGCTCGAGGGCCAGATTATGAATGATTTTAGGTCCCACGAGAGGCCAGGATCCTCTGACTCTTTAGGCACAAATTACAGCCCCCCTCAGAATGGCCTCAGTATCCTTCCCCCTACCCCCCAGACACTTCTCATCATCAGCACTGTCCACACTTTGCTTCTTGCTCCAACCCTCTTGCCGGATGACAGAGGAACCGAGAGATGAGACTGGGGTGGTGCAGGGGAGATTGGCACAGGGACGGCCATACAGGCAGACCAAGGTATCAGAAGTCCTGCTGGGGGAGGAGACAGCAGCTCTTGCTTCTGGTGAGCTGTGCCTTTGGCTAAGGCTGCACGAGGCCAGATCCTCAGCAAGGGGGCTTCTGTAGGAGAGCCCCTCTCCCCCTTGCAGGAGAGAAACCTCGTTGCTTCGGAACCTGCCCTGTCCCTCATTGCAGTGGCTGGGGCCCCCTCAGCTCGAAGCTGTGGTGACACTCCCCGCTGGCATGGGGGAGCTAGGCATTGTGACCTCAGCTGTTCCGCACACAGACAGGTGCTCATCCTGCCCCTACCTTGACCTGTAATCTGCATAGGACAGTGGCCTGGTCAGAGGGGCCCGTTGTGGGGAGGTTGGGAAGTTAAAGAACACTCTGGCCTCCTCCATCATGTCGGCCAAGAAGGCAGAACTGAAGAAAACAGGCCTGGTAAAGGAAAAACACTGCTGGACAATGGGGGGCCTCTCCGAGTTCCCGTGGCATGGAGCTCTGGGTTGGGGGTGGGGAGTCCAGAGAGCTCGCTGATAAATCCTCTGCTTTTCTTTCTCTGCGCTGAGCTCCAAGGGGCCTATCAGCCTCAAGGGAGGGTTGGACTAATCCTTGGCCTGGGGGCGGGAAGGAAAGAGGCCTCTGCTGACTCCCTTTGGGACAAAGACTAATGTAAGGGCCCCTGCCTCCACTGCCAGTCCCGGAGCTGTGTCCCCGGCCCGGGCTGTGCCAGGCCCCATTGAAGGGCACGCTCATGGCGCCCAAGCACCATGTTAGATGATGGGATTTGGGCCCCCGATTTACAGGCGAGGAACTAGGGGCTCATAAGGAGTAAATAACCTCCTGGGAGGCATAGCCAGTAAGGAAGCAGCTGAGGTTAGACCACAAGTTCGTCTCTCTTCAAAGCTCATGCTCCTGAAATGATATCCACATGATTTCCATCATGTGAGCTCCCAAGTGCTTTCCCTGCTCAGGCTCCCAGCAGGGAGAGGGCTGCCCGATGCCTGGGCAGGTGTGAGCTCAGAGAAGGAAGATAAGCCGACAAGGTCCAGGTTGTCTTGAATCAGGTGCTGGCGGGGAGTGGGGGGTGTCTGTGGGCTGAGCTCAGGTGCAGGAGGACAGGCAAGTGTGGGCAGGGGCCCCTCAAGGGGGCTGGTGGGATCCCCCCAGTCCTGATGCCTGACAGGTGAACTGCCAACTCTTCCCTCCGCAGAACAAGAACTACAAGGCCGTGTGCCTGGAATGGAAGCCAGAGCCGACCAAAGTAAGAAGCTTTTCTGAGGCCATGCCAGCAGCCAGGCCTGAGAGCCGTGGGGAGGTGACTTGGAGTCAGGGGTCATTCGCTGTTCCTGGTGGCCAAGACCTGTCCCAGGTGCTGGGGAATACATGAGAGAGAGACAAAGTCTCTGCTCTCACAGAACTTCGCACTATGACTAATTTGATACAGAATAAATAAGGAAAACTCAGTAGTATCACCTGCTAGGCCAAGAAGTAAAATAGGGAGCTAGGGCCCTGGGCTCCACACGAAGACTGAGGAAGTGTGCTGGTGGGGAGGAAGGGGCACGGGCAAAGGCCCTGAGGCAGGAGTGGGCTCGGCTGTTAAGGGGCCCAGGCAGGCAGCGGGTGTGATGAGCTGAGAGTGAGAGGAGGCAGACAGGGCCACCAACTCTCACCTCTGTCCCAGCCTGAAAGGAGGAACAGAGACTCAGGGGGGCTCTGTCCTCCCTCATCCACCCTCACCTGTGGTTTCCAACATTCTGTGTTTTTGCTTTCTACCAACAGACGTATGACTACAAAGGAGCAAAACAAGAAGGGCCGTTCACCAAATCAGGAGGGACGCACGAACTAAGGGTAGGCGTGCCAGCCCCGGGGCGGGTCAGCAGGGCACCATGGGCATGTGGGTCCCCCGACTCCGACTGGGGCGGGCCCACTGCTGGCATCTCTGGCTCTGCCCTATCCCCCATGACTGCACTCCCTCCATTGTTTTTTTGTTTTATTTTAACTCTGTATTTTGAAGTCATTTCAGACTTATGGAAAATTTTTGGAAAAATTGTGCAGTGAATTCTAGTTTGCCCTTTGCTTAGATTTCCCAAATGTTGACATTTGATCATGGTTCATTCTCTCTCTCCATATATACATTCATGAATCATCTGAGAGCATGTTTCTCTCAAATTTCAGTGTATATGATCTAAAAACAAGAACAATCTCTTATATAACCACAGTACAGTGATGAAAGTATCAAAGTCAGGGCACGAACACTGATTCAGGACTTCATCTGTTTTTACCAATTGTTCCACTAAGGTCTTTCCTTTTAACAGAAGAAAAAACAACTGTTTTGATGTGGGATCCAACTGAGTGCCACACATGGCCTCTAGGTTCCATGTCCTTTTAGCTTCCTTCCATCTAGAGTAGCTCTTGAACTTTGTCTTTGGGGGACATTGCCATTTATGAGGATTATAGGTCATATGCTTTGTAGACTGACCCTTCGTTTGGGTGGCCTGATGCTCCCTGGTGATTAGACTCGGCTCTGCATTTTTGGGAGTCACATCATGGAAGTGAAGGCATACCCTTCAGTGCATCTTGTCGGGAGGCACATGATGTCTCCATGTCCCACTCTCCCCTTTTCTGAACAGCATTCTTCCCCATAGCAAGAGGCCTCTCTCTGTTCCTCTTCATTAGCATCGCCCCAAGATCTTCCTTGCATCCAAGACATTGCCTTACTCCTTTTCTTCCATGTTTTATTTCCCCAGAATGAACTCAGGGAGGTGAGGGAGGAGCTCAAGGAGAAAATGGACGAGATCAAACAGGTAACAGGATGAGACTTTTCAGGACAGAGAGGGAAAGGGTAGCAACTGGGAAAATGCAGGCCAAACTCTGAATAGCGAGAGGAATCCAGAATTGCATAGAAGAAGCCCTGACCTAACTCAGCCTGATCTCCTCCAGTGTTTCGGTGCTGGGCAGCTCAGGAAATGAAGTTCTTTTTTGTTTGATGCTTAAACCCAGGTTTTAAGCATCAAGAATTCTCTAAGGTGTCACTTTGAAGGTTGAGGAGATAGAACCTTAGTTACAGTGAGGGGGGCTGTCGGAATGTGGGGGCAGTCATGGACCAATCCCATTCTCCTTCCCCCCTGCCTTGATCATGCCACTGAGAAGGAGCCCTCCTGTTGCTTCTTGGATAGAGCAGTGCATGGCACGCTCACGATGAGCGGCAGTGCTTGAGCAAGGAGCAGTACCGGAAGCTGTGGTCTGAGCACTCCCCCCCCCCCCCCGCCCAAAGCCTTGCAGTAGCTGGATCTGAGCCCCACCAAGGCTGGGTGGTGGGGAGGCTTTATGTTGAATGCACCCTTATACCTTAGTAGACTCCTGGGAAGAAAGGGGCTCTGATGGGCCACAACACATTCCATCCATGAGCTTCATCTGGCTCATCCCAGACAAAGGAGCAGCTGCTGTCCCGCTTTTTAAAATGCCACAGAGATGACTCCACATTCAGTAATATGTACTGTGCCTTTCTTCTTCATTAGATAAAGGGCGTGATGGACAAGGATTTTGACAAACTCCAGGAATTTGTGGAGATTATGAAGGTGAGCATTTACTGAGCACTTTCCCTGGGCCGGTACTGTACTGGAAATTATGGAAGGAGATGCTCTGCCGCGAGCCGGCCCTGGCAACAGTCAGTCAGGGTTCCCCGAAGGTGGCGACGGAGTCAGCGATATGAGGAGACGGGACGCGAAGAGTGGCGTGGGAATCTCCTCTCCTGAAAACTGTGTCTTCAGGGTTCTTTATTTAAAGCTTTTTAGTTACATCAGTCTAGCTTTAGGCACAGTTGGTTCTGTCTCTCTTGCTCTCTGCTTCTCTGTTTCTGTTTCTCTCTGTTGCTGTCTCTCTCTGTCTCTATCTCTCTGTCTCAGTCTCTCTGGCTCTCTATCTCTTGCTGTCTGTCTTTCGCTTCACTCTCTCTTGCCCTTGCCTCTCTCTGCGAAGGCTCTCTTTCTCTCTCAGTCTCTCTTGACTGTCAAGGGTCCAAGACTTTTATTATTCCCAAGTGAGGAAGTTGGGAAGTTAAAGTTAAATCTTTAACTGCTTTTGCACCCACCCTAGAGACAGGATTAATATTGTTACTGCAGGGAACAGAGTGGTTGCTTAAACTCACAGAAGTTGAGACCATTGAGGCAGAGGGATCTAGGAATACAGATAAGAGATAGAGATATGATTACTGGGAGGAGGATTAAATGGAACTATATGTCTTGGATAAGCACACCAAGGACCTATTGCCCCGGCCCACAGGATAAGTGGCTTTCCGGATTCTAGGTGGGGAAAGCCTGGACGGGCTTTCATTCACATTCACAGGTACCACCACCAAAGTTTCTGGTGACTTGGGAGGGGCAGATCATGCACCGTCCCCGACAATGCTGGACCCTGTCCTGCAGCCATTTACAGTCTGGGAGGAAGACCCAAACCCTGTGGAAAGAAAGAAAAAGCGAGAACCAAGCTACAGGATAGTGAAGTTAACTAGGAGCCTGGAGGGCCACCTGCATGGCTCAGAGGGTTAAAACCTCTGCTTTCGGCTCAGGTCATGATCTCAGGGTCCTGGGATTGAGCCCCACATCGGGCTCTCTGCTCAATAGGGAGCCTGCTTCCCCCTCTCTGCCTGCCTCTCTGCCTACCTGTGATCTCTCTCTCTGTCAAATAAATAAATTAAATCTTAAAAAAAATAGGAGTCTGGAGAAATAAGGAATAAATGTGGGCTGAGGTAACCAGACAAATCCTTACAAAGGAAGTGGCTCTTAAGGTGAGTGTTGAAGGCTACATTGGAAGCTTAATGCAAATCTAACTAAAAGCCCAATAAGACAGTTTGGAAGTTAAACTTTACTCAGAGGATCATCTAGACTCTAGAATAATGGTTCTCAAACCTTGATGTGCGATGGACTTAACTGGAGCATAAATAAAGAAAACTGAGCCCAGGTCCAGTGTGGGGGTGGGGGTGGGGGCTTAGACCCTTGGATTTTTTTTTTTTTTTACATTCCCCAGATGAAAACTTGAGAGCCACTGATGTAGAAGCATACATAGGGAAAGGAAGGTACCTTTAAAGTTTGAAGAGTTATGAGGGGAAACTACCCCTGCCAGATAGATAAAATCTATACAGAGCAACAATAATCTTGTCTGGATAACCAGCCAAATGAACAAAGTCAGCATAGATAACCCTGTAACAACCTCTCCACAAGGGATGCCTGGAATGATTTAAAAAATCAATGTACTCAGGTCCTGGCCCAGATGAGTTGAATAAAAATCTCCAGGGGGATGGGGGTACCTGGGTGGCTCAGTTGGTTAAGCGACTGCTTTCAGCTCAGGTCATGATCCCAGAGACCCAGGATCGAGCCCCACATCAGGCTCCCTGCTCGGCGAGAAGCCTGCTTCTCCCTCTCTCACTCCCCCTGCTTGTGTTCCCTCTCTAGTTGTGTTTCTCTCTGTCAAATAAATAAAATCTCAAAAAAAAAAAAAATCTCCAGGGGGAGCCACAGTTGCTTAAAACTCTCAAAGTGATTCTGATGCTTTCCCTTGGATAACAACTGGATCCTAAACATTTGAGCAGTTGTTACTAACCTGACTGCACATTGTAATCACCTGTCCTGCAGCTTTGACCTTGTACCCAGGCTGAGCTCTGGGACAATGACATCAGGACCTCCTGAGATGAGGTCTGGCATTGGTGGTGGTATTATCGCCAGGTGACTCCACGGCACACTCGAGGTTGGGAACCACAGCTCCATAAAATTTAAGATAATAAAGATGATTTTTGAAATGTTAGAAGAAAAGGACTGTATATTCATATTAAGGATTATGTATTCATATATACATTGCTTGATTATTGAAGGAAGAAAAAGATTATGTGTTTATATTAAGAACACTGCTGGATTATGTGAAGAAAAACTTATACTCCAGTTAATATTGTAAAAACTGGAATAAGTCCATAAAGTGAATTTAAATAATAAAAACCAATGAGAATAAATTATGTATAAGTATTTAACTAGATGGTCTACATATAACAGAAGAAATCACAAAAGAAATATTGATATATTTAATAATATAAAAATTTTTTAAAAATAACAGGAAAGTACCATGTACAGAATTAAAAAGCAAATAAAAATTTGGGAGAAATAATTTCCCATAAGTAGGATAAACATCAATAAAAGTTTTTTATCTGTAACATGTCAAGCTCATTCAAACCAATCAGAACAAAATAGGAAAATGGGCAAAGGGTACGAACAAACAAAAGAAAATACAACTAAAAAGTAATAAATATATTTAAAAGGTTTACCCCATGCATAATCAATTAAAAATCAATTAAATGAAAATAATTTTTTTAAAGATTTTATTTATTTATTTGACAGAGAGAGAGATCATAGATAGGCAGAGAGGCAGGCAGAGAGAGAGGAGGAAGCAGGCTCCCTGCTGAGCAGAGAGCCCGACGCGGGCCTTGATCCCAGGACCCTGAGATCATGACCTGAGCGGAAAGCAGAGGCTTTAACCCACTGAGCCACCCAGGCGCCCCAAATGAAAATAATTCTTAGGTGATTGTCACATTCAAATAAATGAACTTTTTATTTTCAAGATTTTAATTATTTATTTAGAGACAAAGTATGGGTGTGTAACAGTTGGGCGGAGGGCACAGAGAGAGAGAGATTCCCAAGCAGATTCCCTGCTGAGCAGGGAGCATGATGCAGGATTCTAGCCCTCAAGCCTGAGATCATGATGGGGCTGGAGTCAAGAGTCAGATAGTTAACCGACTAATCCACTCAGGTATTCAAATAAGCAAACTTTTAATTGATGACAATTATAGAACAAGGCAGAAATGCTCTTATATTGCTGATCAGAGTGTAGATTTATACAATACTGGAAAGAAATTAGATAGTCTGTATCAAAAAGTATCAAACCCCTTGACTTATTAATTCCACTTCTCACAAGTTAATCTATGAGAATAATCAGAAAACCTAGCATGGGTATATGTAAAAAGATGTTCATCACAGGATTATTTATAACAGCAAAAATTTGGAAACAACAGTTTTCAACAATAGCAGGATAGCCAAATAAATTAGGGTAGTAATAAATTGGGAACTATTGGAAAGAGTGTTTAGACAGAATTCTTCTGAATTCGCAGCTGGCTAGCTGAGTTGCAGGGGCAGGTGACTCTCGATCTCAGAGTTTGAGTTTGAGCCTCATGTTGGGCATTGAGCCTACTTTGAAATAAAATAAGATGGATGTTGTAGTTGAGTTAGATGTTAACATTAGGGGTTAAACTGAGTAACAGGCCTATGGGAAATCTTTTGTACTGTCTTTGCAACTCTCAATAGATCCCAAATTATTTCAAAATAAAAAGCTTATTTAAAAAAAGAATGCTTATAATGAGAAGTAAGAAAGCAAGATACAAGTAATCTATACAGTTTGATCTCAGTTAAGTGGAAAAAAATACCTAAGTAAATATTTAGAAAAAAGACTAGAAAGAAATATACCAGAAGGGTCAATAGCAATTATTGCTAGATGATGAAATTAATTTTTTCTTTTATAGTCCTAAATTTTCTACAAAGGGTGTGTATTATTTCTATATGAAAATGCACGCATGGTGTTTTGTTAGTGGGCAGGACTGGGGACTGAAAGGCGCAAAGGAGGCTATTTTGGGCTCAAGAACAGCTTGCTCACAGCACGGAAGCAGGATGAACGTGAAGTATATCACGGTCATCGGGGAGATTAGTCCTACATGTGCGATCATCTGGGGATATTAAGAAATAAAATAGAATGGACACAAAGGCAGTAGATAATGAAGGCTTTTGAAAGACAGGCAGACAGGTTGGGCCTTGGTTGTGTAAGCAGTAAGAGGTCTCTGGAGATTGTTAATCAAAGAACATGCTAGAAGCAGCACTTCAGAAAGGCTGAGCGGGCAGCTGGTTTGCAAGGTGGGGGGGGGCGGGGAGAGCAAGGGTGGGGGCTGTCTAGAGCAAGAAAGGCAGGAAGCCACATCCCCACTCAAGATGAGGGACACTGGACCAGGTGTGGGAACAGAAGGACAACAGAAAATCTGAAAGCTGCATCTAAGGAAAAATAATATTCTTGGTGACTGATGCAACATAGAGGATGAAGGAGAGGCAAGCGTCCAGGACTCCAACGGCAACCCAGACGGGTAGCAGGAAGTGGTGACCGTGACAAGGACAAGTAGCCAAGAGTTAATTTAGAAGAGGAAACCAGGAGATCATTTTGGGACATGAGTTTGAAGTAATAATGAGACTCTAAGAAGAGGGCTGGGAAGCATATTTTGACTTTGATATTTTGAACCCAAGGGGCATTTCCACTTCAAGGATATTTTCGCCATATTGACAAGTACAGATATTTTATTCAAAATGGATAGCACTTAAATACTTTTCAAGAATGTATTTTTGAAATCTTCTCCACCCAGACAGTATTATTCCTTGATCAGTTTTCTCAGTTACTGTTTCTCTTATGTTGACCTTTTCTGCCAGAAGTCAGGTTAAAGAAGGAGCAAATGTCCACGCATAGGATCTGAGTGCAGGGATCAAAACATTGGAGTCAAAATTGTCTTTTTGGGGTGGGTCACAAGATGTATTTTCTCGGCTCCATCATTTTATAGAACCAAAGCAGATAATGGTCTCATCCAAGTGCAGAATCAGGTACAAAGACGTCCTGTCCTCGGGCTCCTCTGGAGACTTTGGAGGAGCCCCTGGTGGCCTTGCCTGTGCTTTGACCTCAGCATGGAATGGGGGAGGGGCAGGAAGAGGAGGCATGTATCCCCCAAGGCCAGCGAGGATTCTTGTGGAAGGAGGATGCTGAGGTCATCTCTGAGTGGTTGGCAGAGAGAGGCAAGAGAAAAGGATTTCCAAAACCCTTCAAGGTGATCATTCTAGCTTTGGATTTTCTCTTGAAGGAGATGCAGAAGGATATGGATGAGAAGATGGATGTTTTAATAAATATACAGAAGAACAGCAAGCTGTAAGTGTAAGCACCCACCTCTCCTCGTCCCTAAAGAATCTTCTTCCTTCACTTTGCTAAGTGTCCTCGGGTCCGGAGGACTCTCTGACTCTTCACAGTCTTGTCTTGGTTCTGTTACCCCAGTGGCTTGGGAGCAAGGTCTTCCTTGGCCACCCACGCTATGGTTATCTCCTTGTCATGTTGGAAATTGTCTCCCCAACTCTGCCCCTTCCTGACTCCCCAGTCCCCTTAGAAGAGGGCCAAAGGAACAGCAGGAACTCAGGCTGATAGGAAAAACAGACACAGACCCACAGCTCCGGCTCAAGAAGATGGATGGAGCTGAAGGAACACCACTTTCTCTCCACAAGAAGATGATGGCACTACAGAAACCAAAAAAGGACCCTCTGGATTCCCTTCATCAATGCGGGCCATGCTGCGTAAGTGAAACCTTAGCTCCCCCTTACTGTGCTGCTATCCCCAGGCTCCTGCTGCTCTCTGAGTCCCCCCACACACACTTTCGGGTCCTCTTGCTCCCTTCCCCCTTGCTGTGAAGGGACGGGCTGCCCCTCTGCTGGCCCCGGATGCCTCTCTAGCTTGGAGCCCTCTCTGGGCTCCTGCCCTCTAGGCTCAGGGAGATTCCGAAGCCATGACCAAGTCAGACCCAACCCTGGCTGTGCCTGCCCCCAAGTACCACTATATTGTTCTGTCCTTTCCTATAGCAAGACCCGATGAGGTGCCCAGCAGGTGGGCCATCTTGGACCAGGGAAAAATGATCTTTCTTGTGCCGTTTCTGTCCTCTACAGGAAAAATGTTTGTTGTGTGCCCTAAAGAACAACTACAATCAGGGGTAGGTAGACCCCCGTAAGAAGTCCTTGTCTCAGCCGGGTGCCCCGTCATCCCAAAGGCAGTGGGCTCAGGCTGCATTTGCATCACATCCCCCCTGTGGTCATGTAGACTCTGTCCTCCCCGCCCCCCCCAATGTCATCCGCTCAATCGTAGAGGACATGGCACCAGGCAGGAGGGCTTGGGGACCCCAGCTGGGAGGCTGCTGCCCAGAAGCTCCCATGGAGAGGGTGGGGGGGTGCCTCACTGGCCGCTGAGCTGACCGTGCCTCCCGTTCCTGCCTCTCTCCCCTTCTAGCAACAGAAAACTTCCGTATCAGGCCTGGCCACCCTGTTCATCCTTGGCTTCTGGAGCTGCTTTCTGATTTATCTGTACTTCCAGCCCTCTGTGGTGGAGGAAATGCTCCCAACCTAGTGCCGCCGCAGAAGCCATCAGCAGCCCTGGCTCTTCCTCTCCCTCCTACTTGAGCTGCGCGGCAAAGGCTTGTGGCCCTCGGACCTACCACCCTGCCCCAGGCCTGCCCTCACCTGGAGATTAAAATCTTTGTTTAAGCCAAAGCAGGTATCACTGTTTTGAATTACCTTCAGTGTGCAAGTGTCACTTTGTTGTTGTTGTTCTAGATCCCCATAGTTCAGACCCCAAGTCCTCATCCTGCCTCCCGCCAGATCAGTGGGAAAGTCTGTCTTGGCCGTTCTCAGGTCATCTCCCTTCCTCTCTGACTGCCCCCTCCACTCTGCCTGGTTCTGCAAAGGTCACCCAGGTTAAAAGTGGAGGGAGGCCCCAAGGATAACAGCTGCAGTTCCGTGCGGTTGTAGAAGAGACACCCATTGCTCTATGCACCTGTTCCCTTTGTGTTCTTAGTTCCTGCACTGTGGGAAGGGTGGAGGGATTCAAGAGTCTTGGGTGAGCAGGGGACCCCCCCCTTGAGGTTTTGTCTCAGGACAAATTGCTATAAGAACTTGGTCTTCTTCGTGGGTGCTGGGGATCCACCGATCCTGTCCCCGACAGAGAAGAGACATATCCCTTCAAAGGCCTTAGGCCTTTACAAGAGTGGGGACAAGCCTGTGACCTCCAACTGCTCCACTCTGCGTCCTGCCCCAAATCCCCTAACTTGGCCATTAGCTCGAAATGAGAGCAAAGAAAGATACAGAGAAAAGGGTGTCTCGGTAAACTCTCCCATCATGCATGTGATTCTTTGGGGTTAGTTTAATGGAGGAAGAATCAACAGGATTCCATATTTTGTTTCACACCAGCTTTCTTGTTTCCTCTCTTGGCTAAGTTGGCTGCTTGGACTTGTAGCCAGTCTAGTTCTTAACAGGCTGTATAATAATGAGCCATGTGTTGAGCCTCTGATACACAGTTAACAAACAAAACCTAAAACAAAGTTTGGCCTTGCCCTCAAGAACCTTATAGCTTTAAAGGAGACATGATAAACATGTTTATTAAAAATATGGACCATACACAAATAAGGACAATAATCATAGCATGTGATGAAAGCTAAATGATTTAGAAATGGGAAGGAGAAAGGTGCGTGTAGACTGCACATGTCCTATTGCTGCCCTAACAGATTACCCCACATTTAGTGGCTTACGACAGCACAAGCTGGGTCCAGAATGGGTCTCATGGAGCTTAAGTCAAGGTGTTGGCAGGCCTGCCTTCCTTCTGGAGGCTCTAGGGGAGAATGTTTGTCTTTTTCAGCTTCTAGAGGCTGTGCCTGTATCCCTTGGCTCATGGCCCCTTCCATGGTCAAAGCCAGCAATGGCTGGCCGAGTCTCCCTCATTCTGCATCACTCTGACCCTGATTCTTCTTCCACCTCTTTTTGCCACTGGTGAGGCGCCTTATGATCACCCTGGGCCTTCCTGGATACACGAGCCTACTCCTGCTTTAAGGTCAGCTAATGAGCGACCTTGCTTCCCCTTGGCTATGTAATACAATATATTCACAGGTTCTGGGGATTAGAACCTGCACATCTTTGGGGACTGCTATTCTGCCTCCCCAGGCCCTGTCCCCTGACTCCAAACCTTCAAACACTCCAGGGCACTGCATTGTGTAGTTCTACACTGTTGTAATAGACCCAAAAATCCTCCGATACTCTTTCAAGAGGAGCAAGATGCCAACTCCCCAAGCGATGGCGAGACACAGTGTGACCTGCTTTGAATGAGGAGAGTATGGCAGAAGTGATGGTGCACCATCTCCAAGACTACATCATAAATGACAGGTGGCTTCATCTGGTTCCCCTTGGATGCTCCGTCTGGGTGACGCTCGCTGCCACTTAGCAATGACACGCAAGTGGTCCTATGGGAAGGGTGTCAAGGCAAGGCTCTGAAGCCACCCACCGAAAGCCATGTGGGGTGTCATCCAGCAGCCCCAAGAGAGCCTTCCGGTGACAGCAGCCCTGCCAACATCTTAACTGCAACTTTACAAGGAGCCCCTGAGCTGGAACCACACAGCTAAGCTCCTTCCAAACTCCTGACCTGCAGAAACTGTGAAATGATGAATGTTTGCCATTTTAAGTTGCTGGGTTTTGAGGTCATTTGTTACGCAGCAATAGATAAGACATGGCATACCTCCTGTTCATTTTTAAAAACTTCAGAAGTTGAGCCACAAAGTATGTGGTTATATGCAGAAATGTATAGTTTGATGAGTTTTTAATGTATGTACATCACTAACTTTATTCTAGAACTTTTCCAGCACCTCTTTCCCACCCATACCTACCCTGTTCCCCTGTTAGTATTCTGGTCTTTACTTTAATGTATTATTTGGCCTATTTTTGAACCTGATCCAGATGGAACCATATATGTATTTTTTGGTCTCATTTTGTTTGCTCAAAATTACTTCTGTGTAATTTATGCATATTGTTGTGTGCATAATAATTGTTTATTATTTTGTAATTACTGTGCAGTTTCCATGTTGGGAATACACCATTTATTTATCCATTCTCCCTTGGTTACCCAGATGATTCTTTAAACAGGCAAAGTAAAAGCAATTTTCCCTGTTGCCCTCTGTGCTTTTGCCCAATCTTTAAACACCTTCCCTGATCCATGGTGCCCTGCAGGGCACTTTATATCCCTTTTTTCCCTCCCAACAAAAAATATTTCTTAGACTAAAGAAAACCTCAAGCCTGGGACTTAAGCCCTGACCTCTCACCAAAGCTCAGATCTACCTGTTTATCCAGGCCCCAGCCATTGTGTCAAACTCAGTACAGACAAAATCAGGCTCCCCACCTCTGCACCCAGATCCCTTCCCTGCCTGACTTCCTGACAGGGGTCTGTGTACTTGCTCAGTGTCCTGGCAGCCGGGCACAGGAGGATCTCTAGACAAGAGCTGGACCTTGCTCCCTGCCAGGCTTTCCTTCAAACCATCCGTCTACCTATCTACCTGGTGCCCTGCCTCAGCGTCCCAGGGGGAAATCTTATGTGCTGTAGAGCTCAGAGCCCCTGCCCTGAGAAGGCAGGCCCCTGGCCTCTTCTTCCAAAGCCCCATTTGGTGATTTTAGAATGTCTGTGAATGTGGGTGAACCATGTATTATAGGCTGGCAATGGAATGCTCCTTTCTCTTTCCCCTGCTCTCGATCACATCCTTCATTATATATCTTTGATGGCTCTCAGGACCTTTTCTGGAAGAGCTGAAGAGGAGAGAAGAGTGGGGTTGCTCAAGGGCAGAGACCACACAGCATTGGTTTGTTACCCACCATCCCTGCCCCTTGACGGATGTGTGAGTATGCAGCTAGCTTGACATGAGTACCATTTAGTCATTCTAATTTTATCCTTAGCGTGGAGGGCAGAGCTCTGAAATTGACAAGTTCTAAGGAAATGTTTGTTGCCTAAACTGCTGTGTAGGCTTAGCTGGCTCTCTTGACCCCCCTCCAGGACTTGTGACCTTGGCATTGTGCCCCAAGGGTCCCACAGTGCCAGTAGGGGGTCTCTTCCCACACAGATCCCTCCAAGACTGAGTGGGTTCATTGGAGGTGCTGAGAAAACTCTTTGGACTGTCCAGATTTCCATCCCAGATGTGTCTGGCAATCTCCTTAAGTGACTGTGCCCTGTGTTCAGATTGGCTCATGGGATGAGTGAGGAAGGTTCCCTCTTGAGACTTGATTTTGTGGCCAAATTCCCCTTAATGTGTTTTCAAACCTAAACAGACCTAACACAAGGTCACCAGGGAAACCAAGCTGCGGGGACCAGCTGAATCCTCATGCAAATGATCTGTGGTGCTGATCAAGCCGTGAGGTCTGGAAGCAGTGGTCTTGCAGTCCCCTGTCCCCAAGCTCCCCTGGACCACGGTTCCACATCATCTGATGCAGAAGCTACAGGAGGACAATAGGGTGTGCAGAGGGGACACGCTTGCCAGGCTGCCCAACAGCTATCACGCCTGCCCTTGGGAGCGGACCTTCAGGGAGCCAAAGCCCGTCATCCCTGCTGACAGTGCACGTGGGCCACCTTTGCTGGGGAGCTCGTGCTCTCTCTATAGATCTCAATGTCACCTCATCCGGAGTGTAATTACACTTGGTCTCTTCTCCCAAAGATGCTATTATTCCTTCCCCGTGTATAGAGCCTCTTGGGGGGGGGGCGGGTATCTGCCCAACCTGGGGTCCCACTTCTTTAGGCTATAGGTCTCAGCTGATCAGAACAAGATGGCTATCCATCTCCACCTGCCCACACTTCTTTCCCCGGGAATTGGGAATTTGGCGAGACTCCACTGGCTCCCAGAACTGAGGACTTCTACCTTGGGGCTGGAGAGGGATCTCCCGCCATTGGCCCAAGAAGCAGAAAAAGTGGGTCTGTAGAAAAAGACATCAGTTTGCCAAGAGAGAAGAAGGAAGCAGAGAAGTCAAGGGCCATAGAGAGTCACGTGCACTCCTGCCTCAACTCTGCCACAGCCCCAGACTGTGGTCCCGTTGCTGTTACCGCATAGCAGCCTCCCATTACTGCAGAAGCAGGCATCTCAGAGATCGTCTGAGCCCATCTCTCCATCGTGCTGTGGGAAAGCCCAGGCCCAGAGTGGCACAGCGAGGAGCGCTCAGCCACACATACAGCCGCCCTGGAGCAAAGCCGGTACCACCGGGGACCCCGGGTTCCCGACGTCAGGCCCAGTGCTTTTCGCTCCCTGTGCTCTGTGGTTCTCACGGCTCTCCAGCTGTACTCCTAAGGGGAACAGGAGGAGGAAGGAAGAGCAGCTGAAAAGGCCTACTTAGTGGGTGTGGTGAGGGCGAAATGAGAGGATATGCAGAGGCGTTCATTTCTGAAATGAAAGTTGCGTGACAGTGATGATGGTGAAGTCAGAATCCTTTCTCCTCTATTCAAATGTCTTCAATTCCCAGGCCCAGTGTCCTGCCACCTGGGCTGACTCCGGTTCTAGCCAGACGTGCAATGAGATGAATGTGGATCAAGTTCATGTAACAAATAAACAAATGATCTGCAACTGTTTTGAGAGGAGGCAGGATGTGCATATTAGGAAATCAAACAATAGGAAAATGTATGACTGTCGTGGGACCCAGACGAGCTTGTCCAGAGGGCAGAACAGGTGGGTTCATTGTAAGGCAGCCTCTCAGCCCTGTAACCTCAGGGTCTGGTTCCCACAGAGTGAGACCGATTGGCTCCCCCAGCCCACCCACGGATCACAGGTGCCACAACCCCAGCCCTGGCATTGGCCATCACCACAGACACATGTGGCTGAGTCATTTGGTGGTGATTAGGTTGGCAGTGCTGGGCCCAGGAAGAGGCCTGACTGTGTCATCCATTCCCGTCCCCACCATGGGGCCTGGCATGGTGTTGACTCCCAGCCTCCCTTCTCCTGGGTTGCCCTCCTAGGCTGCAGGTCACAGCCAGCCCGGAAGGTGGACCAGAATGGCCTCAGGCCTCCACCAGCATGGATGGGAGCCCAGCCCAATCTCGCTCAGACTCAACAGGTCTGATTATACTCACTTCTATGCCAGCTAACTACCCACCTGGCTTCTTAAGCAGGTGTGCTTACTGGCTCTAGTGGCCCCTCTAGGCTCCCCACACCCCCTGTGGTATTTCAAAGGCGATTTAGGTGTGATTAAGGTGGATCTTTGGTACTTCTCTCTATATTAAAACAAACATGACAAAGCAAGTTCCATTTTCAGAATTGAGATGAAGGAATGACTGGAAACCTGACCCTGATTCCAACAGTAGAAAAGCCAGACGGTGGAGAAGCATACATTCACGGGCAAAGTCAATTGAGACCTAAAATCTCATCTAATGGAAAGCGCCATAGACCCTTCTATTTTCTAGGAGAGACTAGGGAAGTCATGCCTCAGGGCCTTTGCACTTAACAAATGTTCACTCCCACTTCCTCAACTAACCACATATCCAGCTTCCTCACCTCAAAAATTACCTTCTCAGTGACACTTTCCCTATTATTCCATACAAATAATAGTATCCTCAGCCTCAGTATTCTTTATGGTCTATACTCTGCTGTATTTTTTCTCACCAACTTCCATAGTCTATATTCTACCCATTTGATGTCTCCTCTTCTACTAGAATGTGAGCTCCTTGAGAACAGAGATTTTGTTTCTGTCACTGCTCTGTCCCAGGGCCTCAGGCAGTGCCAGGCATAGAGGACACGATCAACAAGCACTAGCTGAAAGGACACATGAGTGTAAAGACATCTGCCATATCCAGACGCTTCGAGCTCTATACTAAGAGCATCACCTGTAACCTTTCACTTTATTCTTCCAACAACCCTGTGAAGTCATTCTGTCTGTCATTTCAGTGAAATCATTCGAACTGCCACTCTCCCTGTCTTAAGGTGGATGAAATAGGCTTGGAGAGAGGAGGGAGTGAAAGTAATCCGTTCAAGGTCATGGAATAAGTGGTAGAGCTGGAATTGAACCCAAGCATTCTGATTTCAGAACTGATTTCCTGGGGCGCCTGGGAAACTCAGTTGGTTAAGTGTCTTCAGCTCAGGTCATGATCTCAGGGTCCTGGGATTGAGCCCTGCGTTGGGCTCCTTGCTCAACAGGGAGCCTGCTTCTCCCTCTCCTCCCCACTTGCTCTCTCTCAAATAAATAAATAAAATCTTTTTTTCTTAAAAAGAGGAAGCTTTCTCCACTCCTGCATCTTATGCTGTGGTTTCCTCAGAGCAGCAGCAGCAGCGTCATCTGGGCTGTATCCCAGACCTGCTGAATCAGGGTCTGCGTTTGAACAGGATGTTCTTCTCTGTTCAGCTACCCCTCGTGCCTCCAGGGGAGGGCCGGAGTTTAATGTGGGTTAGTGAACCCTCAGTGCTACCCTCTGCCCGGGAGCCAGGCCCATTGTGGACAGGTTTACTTCTTTCTTAGAGGAGACCTCTCAGTTCATTCAGGGAAAAGGAGACCTGTTCCTCTCAAACATATGTGACAGAGCCCATTGACATCAGAGATGTGGCTGAGCGAAGACTAGAAGCTCACCAGACTTGAATCTTAGGCCAGGGAGGTTGTTGAAACAAAACCAAAACCTACTTTAAATTAAATAATTAATTCCTGGGAGTCCACCCTGATGCTCATTTTCATCACTAGGAGCCACCTCCAGCTTGACATTCACTGAACAGCTGACCTGAAATAAAAGCAGAAATCCTTACTCCCAGCCTTGCCCAAGCACATTGAAATTAAGAGCATTGTATAAAAACCCTCCTACAAAAGCCGACTATTGAAAACACACCAGCAGAGGGCGCTAGAGCCCCACCAGTCCCTGCCCACTGACCTCTCTAGCCTGAAAAGCTGCAAGGTCGCTGAAAAGGAAATCAGACAGGATGGCCTGATGAGGGGTAGTATCCAGACCCTGGGTCTCACTCTAGATTCATCTTTGTAATTGTGTGGGATCCCAAGACGACTGACACCTCCGATTTGTGCCTACAGGAAAACCAGTGGTGACCCACATAAGGAATCCGTTCCAAAAGGCAGCTCCATAATCCAGTGTTTGGAACTCACCAGAAGTGACCTACACCCATTCCTTAGTTTGCTTACCTCGCACTTGTTGAGCACCTGCAGCGAGCCAGGCGCTGGGCTAGCCCACACACTTCCCATAGAGTGGTGCTGTAACAACAGATTTGAGGCTAGACCTCAAAAGCCTCCTAAGTGTTTAGTATGGAAGATAGACTTAGTGAGATTATTTTCTGTTCTGGAGTAGAGAAAAGGAATGGCGGAAGGACAATGTGGAAGAGACGAGAAAGTGTGGGAAGAGAAGAAGAGATGAGCAGGAATAAGAGGACCCTGGGGAAGAGGAAGCACTATTAAACCTTAAAACGTTTGTCTCTGGCGTACTCTCATTTCTCTTTCTAGACCCTGACTGGGGTCTAGACCCTCATCTCCCCAGAGCCTCAGGACTGAACGGGGCATGCCTAGAACTCCTTGCCCCAGCACATGCCAACCTGGCCTGCCCACCGTCGCTGCCATGCTGCCGAGTTTCCTATTCTTCACTCCCGTCCACTCTCCCTGGCCTGCAGCTGCCCTTCTCAGCTCAGTGTTTGTAGGACAATTAAAGTAATGTACCCCAGGGGCGCCTGGGTGGCTCAGTTGGTTGAGCGACTGCCTTCCGCTCAGGTCATGATCCTGGAGACCTGGAATCGAGCCCCACATCGGGCTCCCTGCTCTGTGGGAGGCCTGCTTCTCCCTCTCTCACTCCCCCTGCTTGTGTTCCCTCTCTAGCTGTGTTTCTCTCCGTCAAATAAATAAATAAAATCTTAAAAAAAAAAAAAAAAGTAATGTACCCCAGGTGACATCTGCTGGAGTCCCCAGATTGTCATTGATAAGTTCCCCGACAGGGGGCTGGAGGGCCACGATTTCAGGCTGTTTATTCAGGGATGGAATTTTGGGAGCCAGGCCTGCCATGGGGTTCCCATACAATCAGAGCTGGCAAGAGGGGCCTCTCTGGGGGTAAGGAGCTGGTACAGAGTGGTTGTTGGCAAGTCAAAGATTTGCAGGTCAGGGATAAGTCTCTGAGCAGTTCTGAGTGTGTGACAGGGGCTCTGCATGTGTGATTCTGTGCGCGGGGGATGAGGCCAGAGAGGGCAAGGTCAGTTCAGGAGGAAGTTTGGGCCGCAAGGCTTGAAGCAGGAGAACCACTGAGGCAGGAGAATGTGCATCTAGAGCCATGGCAGCTGCAGGCTTACTGTCCAAAGGCCACCACCGGAGAAGTCCTTCCCGTGGGATTCTGCAGCATTCGGCGCGCTCAGCACTGAATGCAACAGGGACCTGCGCTGCCCACTGCCCATGCGCAGCTCCCTGGCGGTGAGGAGAGCCGCTGGAGAGGTCCTGTCTCAGGCTGCGCGGGGAGTTCAGGGGGAGGGCTGCGGCTTTCCTAGAGAACCTGCAAAGGGAGGTAAGTGAGACAAGGGGCCCAGGAGGACGGTTGTGGCAAGGCCCTTTCACAGGCTGCAATGCAGGCAGGGCAGGGCCGTGGCACTTGACACTGAACTTACCCTTTATAGTGAATCATGGGCATTGTTTACGTTGCTTCCTCAACTCAGCTGCCTCCGGGGCCTGCCAGAGGGTCCCCATTGAGAAACCCACCAGCTTGTTATTTCTCTGCAAGGGCCCTCTGGCTGTACAGGAGGTGGGGCAAGGAAGGAGGAAACCAGTTTGCTCACCAGGCCTTGGTAGGATAATAGGACAGGCTGGGCACCTGTCCACACAGAATTTAAAGCCGGGATTGCCCTGCCTGGTTCACTGTACCTTTGCAAATGCCGTTCCCACCCCAGGGAACCTAGCCCAGTTCAACCTCTCCAAGTCCCAAACTAGCAGTTCCCTTTAGGCCAGGGAAAGTCAGCGAAGAGGTGCAGGGAAGGTTCTAGAGTGCTGGTGGGAGCCTCTTTCTTGATCTGGGTGGTGTGATATGGGTGTGTGCTATGCATAAAAAAAGTATTGCTCAAACTACAAATGTAAGATTGGAGAGCTGCTTTGGAAAATAGTTTGTCAACTCCTTAAAATTTAGCATAGAGTTACTACTATATGGCCCAATAATTCCACTCCTAGGTACATACCCCAAAGAAGTAAAAACATGCCCAAACAAAAGCATGCACATGAATGTTCACAGTAGCATTATTCATAATGGCTAAAAGAGGAAAACAATCCAAATGTCCATCAGCAAGGGATGAACGGATAAACAAGGTGTGGCCTCTCCATGCAATGGAATACTATTCACCCATTAAAATGGACAAAGTCCTGACACAGGCTACCATGTGGATGAACCTAGAAAACACGTGAAAGAAGCCAGCCACAAAAGGCCACACACTGTATGATTTCATTTCTATGAAAAGTCCAGAATAGGCAAATTTTACAGAGATGGAAATAGAAAAGTGATTGCCAGGGGTCGGGGGATGGGAAAATGGATATGGGATTTCTTTTGGGAGGTGATGGAAATGTTCTGGAATTAGCTGGTGGCAGTGGTTGTTCAGCCCTGTGAATATAAACAACTATTTCTGTGCTTTAAAACGGTGCATTTTACCATATGTATGTTATACCTTAATACAAATTTTAAAAATTTACCTTGAAAGTAAAAGTGCCACTACTCTGTTGCTCTGGCTCCCGATTAAAAAAAGAAAAAAAAAAATTCCGAGCCACCGTCCCAGCCAAAATGCTTCCTCCCCTACAGAGGCACCTCTCTGAGCTCATTCAACATTTAGTGCCTACACCCCACTTACTACTTACTGCTTTTGGGGCCTGGCCACTCAGAGTGAACGCAGCATCACTGCATTCTTCAGGAGCTAGTTAGACCTGCCACGTCTTGGCCCCCCAGGCCTACTGACTCAGACTCTGCAATTTAATGAGGTACCCAGGTAATACTAATTTATATGCACATTAAAGTTTGAGAAGCACTGCTCTAGAGAGCACACACCCCCACCACATACACACCTGCTGCCAACAAAAGAGATTTTTAAGCTTCTCAAGACTGTCTTTGTCTATCTCTACCAAGTCTGTGATCATAAATATTTTTTGACTCAGAGGTCACACTTGTTCATCTCCAAAGAATGCTGAGTGGCCTCAGAACTATAGCCAATACCTGCTCGTACTTTAAGACCAGGTTCGACTAAAATTTGAGGTTCCTTTGGTGGGATAAGAGAATAGATAAATTTCTGTCATTCAGATTGAGATATACAAATACCATTTCCCACTAAAAGCAATCAGGGCTCCTCAGCGAAATGGCTGATTCTAGATCTGGACAGAAAGTGTACAGGAGACTTGTACAAAATGTAAGAGACTCCTTGGATCGTGTCTAAAGAATTCAGGAACCAAATAGAAGAGATTCCTACTGGCCAAAATGTGGCCACGTGAGCATCAGTAACAATACTAACTACAGTGAATCAAAACACATCAAATGTATTAAAAACCATGAATTAAGAGTAATACTCAAAACAAAGAAAAGCAAAACTTCGTTCACTGTTGCAGGATGCTAGGAAAGCAACTCATTATTTTGCAAATGGTAAATAAAGGAGGAAAATCAAACTATTATTCTGGATGTCAAATAATAGATAATGATACCTGTCATTTCTCCTTCACTTGTAAGCTGAAGTACTTCTATGAAGGAGAAATGATGGTATCAGATATCACTATTTTGAATTGTTTAATGAACAAAAGATTCAAGCATTGGTCCTCTGTAGCATCCAATGTCCTAGGAATGTGTCTCCTGTTGAAAGAACAGATCACCATTGAAACCAAACCTGAACCGGATTAAGCTCTAAATCCTGTACCAATTTACAGGAGAAATAGGAACACAGAACTTGTTAAACTATACCATAAAGAGATCATCAGCAAAGTCTAGACTGTGAACAAATCTACAGAATAAACAACCGCATGTCTTCAACCAACTTCAAGGGAAAAAAAAAAAAGAAGTGACATATAGATTAAAACAGACTTATGCCTATGAACCTCATTTGGACCTTGGTTGAAACTATTTTAAAAATTTTACTGTTGAAAAAATATATATTCTATATATATAATATTATGTTAGTTTCAGGTATGCAATATAGTGACTCAAGTGCTCACCATGGTAAGTATAGTCACCATATGTCACCATACATCATTGTTACAATATTATTAACTACATTCCCCATGCTGTATCTTTTCACCTCTGTGACTTACTCATTTTATAATTGGAAGTTTGTGCCTCTTAATCCCTTTCCCTTATCTGGCCCACCCCGTCCCCTCTGGCAACCACCACTTTGTTCTCTGTATTATTTCAAGACTCTCTGTTTTTCTTGTTTGTTTTGATTTTTAAATCCCACAAATCAGTGAAATCATAGGGTATTTGTCTTTCTCTGTCTGACTTACTCCACTCAGCATACAAACCTCTAGGTCCGTTCAGGGTGTCACAAATGTCGAGGTTTCACTCTTTTTTTTTAATGCCTGAATAACATTCAGACTATTTTTTAAAAATCTGTTTATGACAATTTTGAGATATTAGGAAATTTGAACAGTAGAAATTGTTAATTTGTTTTGATGTATAATAGAATTGTGGTGTTGAAACAAAGAATTCTTTTTGAGCAATTTACTAAAACTTTTTATAGAGGAAATTGTATGACATCTGGGATTTGCTTCAAAGTAACAGAAGCTGAGCTGAATTGCTGGGTGTGGGGTGAGGGGCCAGTCTGGCCATCGTGGTTGGGCAGTAGCCAGGTGTGATTGTTCACGATGGTATTCTGTGTACTTTTGTGCATGTTCCAAAGTCTCTAGGATTAAAAAAGCTAAAACAAATAAGATAGGCGCCCTTCCTTGTCTCATTTTTAACTCCCTTTCCCATATTTAGATTTTTTTAATATAATGCAAGAATTTTCCTTCAGAGGTGTTCTGCAAACTCTCAATTCACAGTCCAGAGAATACATCATAAACCAAAAAGTTATCCAAACTCAAGGAGAAAGATTTGGATGCAGAAATAATTATGGAAGATACGGGGTCAAGAAGGAGTGTAGCTCAGTTCATACCAGAAGTCCACTGACCAAAGGCCTGAGCCAGGCTGCAAATGTGTGCACCACCGGTTGGGAATGGAAATACTGTGTCAGTTTAGCATCCTTCTCCCTAATAGAATCAAATATTAAAGGCTGGGTCTTTCCCATGGCTGCACATTCAAATCCTCCGGGGAGCTCTGGAAATCGGTCCCCCCCAACCCCCCTTTAAGGGAGCTCTCTGCAGGAAGCCAGTGTTTTGCAGGTGATGTCCAGGTGCATTAGAATTGAGGATCGTAGTGTCTGGGCCAGGCAGGCTTGGGATTGAGGCCGGTCTGAGCACATCTAATAACTACAGCTGGGAAATGGTGGCAGTCACTGCTGGATGAATGACGAAGGGAGTTGACGGGTGAAAGGCTGCGTGTCAACCTCATTTTGTTTGCTTCAGGTCACTTGAGGTCATTTGGAGCCACTGTCTGACCTGAGTCACTCTCCCTGGGGTTTCCGGGGTGTGGCAGAGGCCCAAGGAGGCCAGAGCCTGGCTCTGGGGGACTCAGTCTTGGGCTTGGATGGCTGCAGGTGTCAGCAGCATGTGTCCCACCTGTAGGGCAGACAGCTGCTGGGCAGAAGCCAGGTGGGACAAAGCTGAGAGGAAAAGGCTCAGGGGTGCACATAGGTTGGCCTCCCACAGTGTGCTGGGCCGTGAGTCAATCCTGAGGGACACCCAGCAAGCAGTGGGCAGCAGCAAGCGGGACTCCATCTCCATGGTGACAGGCAGCAACCAGGTGACCCACAGGCCAAATCCCTCCCTGCAGGATCTGCGCCCAGCACTGAATAGTGATTTTCATCAGTGCCGAGGCAGAGTTCAGCTGGCTAACTGACAGGGAGCACAGAATTTTCAAGCAAATGTGTCAGGAGCCACTGATCCCTAGCAGTTGAGATGGGGTGGGGGAGGATGGTTTCTAAGCAATCAGGACACACTCTGGGGAAATATGATTCAAGTTTCCAGAATGCCCTTCTCAGGTATTACCTGTGACACAGAGCAAGGCCCCTCATCCTTGCCCAGTGGCAGTGGGATGGGAGCTTCTTAGCCAGCTCAGGTCCTGCTTGGTCTCCTTGCTGCTCTAGTAGGAGACTGCCACTCTCAGGCCCATTGGGCCCAGAGGAAAGGCTCCTACCCCACCCAGGATTTGTGACTAAGCTGGCCTTGTACCGTACCCTCCTGTTCCAGGTGCGACTTCACCCTTTGCCTCGGCCCCTCCCAAGTTTACCAGCCTGGCATTACTCATGACTCCCTAGCCTGGGGTCCTTCTCTCTTGGCCTCTCAAGAGCTCCCCTTCTCTGGCAGCCCTGTTGGCTGCAATCTGGCCTTCGTGGGACACTCCCTTTTCTGAGCATGGCCCTAGTGGTCCTGGTATCACTTACTTGCCACCAGGCAACAATAAGGCGGGGATTTTTAAGCAAGCAACCAACCAAGCAATGAGAAGTTTAAGACCCTCAAAGAACTTCAAGCAAGCCATCTTTGGTGAAGCAGAGTCCATGTGAGGCCAAAGGAAGGCAAAGTGATGTGGGTGTGAGGACTGTGCAATCAGGATGGTTTCCTGGAGGAGGCTGGACTTGAGCCAGTTAAGGAGGATAGACTGGATATATTAGCTAGGTGATGAAAAGTGGTGGGACTGAGCAGCCGGCTCAGGTGACAGGAGAAAAGTTGGGAGCAAATGGGCTGTGAGAATCCTTGTGGGGAGGCAAGAGTGATACCCACAGTACAGAAGCATCAGCCCTGACCCACCAGACTGGAAGTGTTGGCCGTGCCAGCTGTGAGCCTTGAGTTCCTGGATTGGGGTCTGGGGTCCCCTGGGAAAGGGCCAAGGTAATGAGGAGCAGCTGGCATTTGTGTTGAGGGCTGGGGCTCAGGGCAGCAGCTGCTTACCAACCAGGAGGGAAGCATGCAGGTATTCTAAGACCCCCTGAGGACCATGAGTAGTGTGCACTGTCTGGAGCTCTGCCCAGCCTGTGTGTGGGGCAGTGGCCACGAGATGTGAGCCCAGAGCTCAGGCCTTCTGATGGGATGCATAAGCCACATACTTGTCTGCAGGAGGGCGCAGCTGTGAGTCAGGAGCACCTACTTTCCCTTCTTCTCAGAAAGCATTATGCTCCAGCATAGCACAGAGGACCCAGAGGGCATCCACTGCTGTTGGGAATGCTGAGATGTCTCTACTCTGGCCCAGCCAACACCCAGACACAGCCCAGGCCCCACCCGAGAAACGCTGTTAACCCTGCAGCCCCATCTCTGACTCAGAGGCTTGCAATCCCCTTGGGAGTCAGACTCTGGCCTTGGTTGGTCTGTGAAGTCAGGAAAACTCCCAGGGACAGCGAGCCTAGGAGGTTTGATGACCTGTCAGAGCTCATTCAGAGCCAGAAGAACCCAGAGATGGTCCCTGGGACATGGTGGGTGGCCCCTGTGCCTTTGGGTCTGGCTTTCTGGGAGAGAAGTCCTCCCCTTTACAGAGGGCATGGTCTTTCAGAGGCAGTGGTGGGGATCTGGCAGGGGTGTGCAGCAAGACTTTTGGACAGGCCAAGAATCCTAACTTCAGGGAAGGAGCGGAGAAGAATCTTGACCCTGTTACCGGGCGGGGGAGCAAGACGGCGCTGGGAGCTCAGCACAGCGAAGGCAGCGAGAGTTCTGGGAGGCAGGTGCAGGCACTGAGGAGCTGGCGCCAGCAGCGAGGGAACGTACTGGAGTGGATGTGGAGACGGTCACAGACACTGTCTGTGGGAGGCGAGGGAACCACACTGGGGACATGGGCAGGTCCCATGGCAGGCCAGCGCCCGGCCACTGCTGAGACAACGCTGCCCTGGCCGGTGGTCTGTTGGCCTGGCTGCACCTTCTCCCGCATGGACCAGAGCCCACAGGAGGCCGGGCGGGAGAGCGCAGGGTGGGGAGAAAGGGCATGGGGCCCACCAACATGCTGAAGTTGTGTTGGAAGGGTTGCATGTGTGCACATGTAGTTTTTCTGGAGCAAGCTCAGAGCTTTCCATGGAATCCTCAGATGAAAACAAGCACTGCTCTAGAACAATAGAATGGTTGTCAGCACTTTCCTGATGCCCCTGAGGCCTGATGGGATACTCTGAAAGATCAATTTCCATCCCCTCCATTTAAGTCAGGCATTTAATCTCTGCTTCTAGGTTAATACTCAGACCCAAATGTGCCCTTCCTGCCATTAAGCCAGAAGCACCCTACTTCTTCTCCCAGTCTTTCCTATCACAGTTAAAGACGGTCTTCTTTTCTATAAGGAGGGAGAACTGTTAAGCTCTGCGTTCAAATCCCAGCTTTTCTGTGGGCTCGCTGTGTGACTTTATGGAAACTGATTACATTCTCTGTGCCTCAACACCCTCTTCTGTAAAATGGGGACAACAATACCTTGTTGGTAGGAGTATTGTGAGATCCAAACGGCTTTACAGTACATTAAGCATTTAGAAGAGTGTCTGGTTACCAACATAACAGCTGTCATTCTCCCAGCTGCTCTGGACAAATTCTAAGAATGAGCCTTTCTTCCCCCTACACAGCACACCCCAGTCTGTGAGTGACTCGTGTCCATTCCACCGTTGGAGGAAGATCCCAGATCTGGCCTCCTCTCACCGTCTCCACTGCTGCTGACCTTGTCCAGGCTGCACTGGCGCTCCCCTGGCCTCCCAGACGGTCGCCCTGCTTCTGTTATTCCTGTCCTCTCGTCCTCCCCACATGAGTTCCCCAAAGGGCAGCCAGAAGGATGTTTTACAAACATAAATCAGATCCTAGCCCTTCTTTGCAGACTCAGAAGATATATCACACCCCTTCTTTCAGCTAACAAGACCCTACCTGCCCTGGCCCTTGTCCGTCTCTCACATCTCACCTCCTACCACTTCCCCTTCCTCCTTTGGCTCCCCTCTGCTTAGAATAATGCCAGAGTAGAGGAGGTGCTGTCAGGGCTGTTTGCCTAGGATGGCGAGAAGAAATTCCTCTGAGATGACATGTGGGCACACTTGAATAAGTACCGGAGAGAGCCGTACACAGAGCTGAGGGGGAGAAGGGTGCGTGCATGCATGCTTACATTTCTATACCATGATCTGGTTTTCTACAGATGGTGCTCAGTGCAGCTCCTGCACCCCTGCAGGGAGAAGCCTCAGGCCTGGGGGTGCAGGGTTGAGCTGGAGGAGCTCTGCTCTGGTTACCACCTTCTTCCTCCCACATCAGTCAGGCGCAGGGTGAACAGCCTGTGGGCTGCGAAGACAAGCCCCGGGGGATCCCCATGTTCTATCACGGCCTGGCTTGAAGCATCATCCTCAGGCCAGGGAGGTGAAACTCACAACATCCTCCAATTCTCTGAAGCCTCCCTTCCCCTCTCTGCGCCTTTCTCTGCTCCCACAGCTAAGAGGAGTTAACAGCAGAAAATATCCCTTTGCTTTTTGGACACCAAGAGAGGAGACGCCAGACCCCTAGGGAAGTTGCTGTGGCGGCAGGAGTCCGTGCAGTTCTGTGGCAAGCCAGCATTTGGTGGAGGGGACTGAAGTATAATGGGACAGGGCAGCTCAGTGAATAAATGAGTGCTTCTCAGTCACGTTTAGCCCAGGACTCCAAAACACAGACGGGTAATAGTCCTGCACCCCTCTTGATTCTGCCACTACATAAATGTCCCCTAGCCCAGAACATGCACACTTGGGGAAATTTGAAACAATAGATGTTACCGTCTTCATCTGTATTACTGTACCCTCATCACTGTATTGCTACCTTACCGCTTTCTTCTTTTGCTGAATGTGGATTCGTTCTTGGCACGGAATGATAGCAACCTTATACGGAGCACTGCTTGGCGCCAGGCATTGTTCTTAATCGTCTGGGTGTTCAGCCTGCAGCAGTGGGAGGGCGCTGGGATGGTGGAGACGTGCAGTTCCGCTTTGCCCACTGGGTGGCGCAGGCGCCGCACTTTGTCCAGAGCTTGGTGCAGGAGGCGCCAGGCTGACCTGGGGAGTCCCAGCAGCAACAGATCAACCGAGGACCCGGTGCCCAGCCCACACTCCACACCGTTCAGGCCACTGAAGGCCTCTCCTGGGCGTTGGTTCCGACAAAGGCCTTCCTTTTGGAAGAAACATTTTGGGGATTCCCATTTCACAAAGCAGTCTTTAAGGCCAAGGGCTTTGGCTACAGACAAAGGGAATGGGGGTAAGAATGTGGGGGGTGGAGGGCGGAAGATTGGGGGGACTCTTGCGAAGTGAAGTGAGGAGGCACAGGTGATCAGTAGTCAAGGCCAAGTCTGTGGTCAGCCTTCTTTAATAGTTAATCAGGGCGCCTGAGGGACTCAGTAGGTTAAGTGTCTGCCTTTGGCTCAGGTCATGGTCCTGGAATTCTGGGATCGACCCCCACAACCGGCTCTTTGCACAACAGGGAGCCTGCCTCTCCCTTTCCCTCTGCTGGTCCCCCTTCTCTTTCTCTCTGTAAAATAAAGTCTTTTAAAAAAAGTTAACTAGCCAGCTGCATCCTGATCTTGGGGGTTTTGTGCCAATGTGGGGGCGGGAAAAGGAAGTATGAGGGAGGCTCTCCCAGGTGAGAGGGCGAAGTGGGTCTGTGAGGGGTGCGTAGATGGAGCTGGAGAGGAGTGGGGCTGAACACACCTTATCACATAGAGTCCGGGTCTGCTGGCCAGTCCCCTCTCTCCACCACCTCCTGTCCCACCTATGTGTCTTTGCTTGGCATTTTCTCTGCAGCACCCAGTGTGGGAAATGGCCCCCCTTCTGACTTGGCCCTTCCCTCCACATCTGGGCAGTGAACCATTGGCCCAGTTTGAATTTGGTTTTCTGCTTGTGAGAAGAGAAACTGGTGAAGCTGAGGTCCTGGAGCTTCCTAGGAACACCAGCCAGCAAGCAAGTGGATCTGGAAGGAATATCTGAGGACTTGTGGACAGCTCTAGTGTCCACCCCTTGGGACACAGAACGACTTTCTGCTGCTTTGGCACATGTATACGACACCGAGGGTGCTTCTCTGTATACAGCAGGGACCTGGTAAGTGCTTGCTGTCTCATGGTGTGGCTGGAGAGCCACAGCAGAGTAACCTGACCTGGGCTGTGGTATCAAATGGGGATTCCACCTTCTCATTCTTGAAGGTTCTAATTCAGGAAGATGAGGACGGGGCCCTGGAATCTGCATTTTTAATAAGCCCCATGATTCTGAAGGACTAGTGGGCACTAGGACGACACACTTGGACAAATGTCGACCAAATTTTTAGGTGGTGGGACAATGAGAAGCTTGGAGTCCGAGGTCCCATCTCCCGTTCTGAGCCTCGCTCCTGGCTCCATGTGGCTCCAGCCTCTTCCTCGGGGAGCGTTTTACCCCCTGCCCCTCAGCCTCTTCAGTTTCCCTGCACCTGATTTAGTTTGTTTGCTTGTGTCCTCTGACCTCGCTGGAATGTTGGGTCCGGTCTTTTCAGCAGGTGAGCTTTTCATGGACATGAGCCACTTCAAACGTTATGCAGCATGGGAGGAATTATGTGACAAGTGACATTTTCATTCTGTAGCCATTCTTCTAGAACCTGCATTTTGTAACCACTTCATTTTCTTTTCTTAACTGGAGAAGGCCTGATCTGTACCTAAACCATGGCCACCACCCCTCCCCTCAGTCAGCTCACCCAGAGAATGGGGCTGTCCATCACAATTTCTAATTGTTAGACTCTTTGTGGAATTAGGAGGGCAGATTTATTTGTTTAATTATTTAATTAATTATGGAAAATAAACGAGAAAATGCCCGCATTTCTTTGTCTATTGGAAGAACATGAAGAAAGTACATTTCTTTGGGGTTTATTTTTTCCTCAGCTCAACCCTCCATCATCAAAACAGAAGGTCATCAGGCAAATAAACTATACCAAGAGTCCTCAATTGGGTATTTAATATGGCATTTTTAAGAGCCATATTTTATCATTGCTCTGATAATACCAGGTGTGATATCCATGGGAGTGAGTCAGCAGCACCTTCCCTGTGGGCAGTTGCCCTCTGCTAACCCCAGGGATGGCTACACAGCACCAGGTAGGATCTCGCAGAGCAGTAATCAGGTGGGAGGCTGAGTGTTGGCACTGGGAGGGGCTTTAGAGACAAAAAGCAGGAGCTGGGCCAGACAGGCCCATTGTTTTTGTGCTTTGAGAGAGAAGCAAGAAATGGAAAATGATCTCTTTACCTTCCAGCAAATACAGGGCCTTGCTCAGGATTTCCTCTGACTTGGTCTGGGAGACACTGGCTGCCTGGTTACATGGAGTCAGGTCCAGAGAGAAACTGCCCATGAGAGTTCAGGAAAATGCATGTTTTCCCGACACCGTGAGGGTGCTGATGGCGTGAGGGGAGGGAACTTGAGGGAGGGTCATAGCCAAGCCCCGTGCTTCTGGAGCCCTCTAGAAGGCTGGAGGGAGGGACGTGCCCATTGCAGGCACTTCCTAAAAGTTATACTTTGAAGTTGAATGAGGCTTCAGGAAAGTGCGCGCCTCTGTTGGCAGGATGCTAACCTTGTTGGAATTGTCTCTGCTCCAGAAACAGCCCCTGGGCACGGAGAACTTGCCTGCGGCAGCCACGGCAGTCTGGGGAGCCTGCCCCAGGACCACACAAGGGGACAAGGACACCCAGGTCTTCCAGGCAGCTGCTCAGTCCCAGGACGGTGACTCATGGGTTGATTTTGACCCCCTCAGTCCCAGGTGTCCCATTTCCACTTCTTTCAATTTCCCCGAATCCCTGAGAGATGTGTCTGTGTGATTGCCTGCTTATGGATGAGGAACACCCGGCCAAGGGAGGCCAATGACCTGGCCCCAGGTCACAATCGCTTGCTGAATACGGTGCCACGCCCCGGGCCCCGGGCATTCTGGGTGCCTGTATTGGTGAGGGCTTCAGTAAGCGTGCTTGCGGCGAAGGACAGAAGACAGGCTCGAGGACCAAGCTGCTTGCTGTGATTCACAATCCAGAGCCCTCCTACTGGATCACAGCTTCTGTAGTTGAAAAGCCGGGATGGCAATTTCAGCTTGTTCACTGAAGACCCAAGGAACTGGTGTCCGCAGCTCGTCTGCTTTAGGGCTGGGGCTGCGTAAGGCAGTCATTTCATGCCCTGAACTGTTAAACACACACGTGACAAGGGACAAGCCCCAGCCCACCGGGAAGACAAGTATCTACAGGACAGCTGCACGGAGCCTTGGGATTAATCTCCCGAGTCAGCACTGGGCTTCCCTCAACAGAACAGTAGAGAAAGAGGAAACCAGAAGGCTCCCACCCTGCCGTGTTGTCATTACACCCAGCAAACGACAGAGGGGTGATGCTCGGCCAAACTTGGAAGGCCGGGAGGAAAGCGCTAGGGCGGCCTTGGCACAATGCAGAGCAGCCTGTTTCCGATGAAACATTCTGCTTGGGAAACCTCTGAAACCTCCTTGGCCCTTGAGTGTGGCACGGTTCACCTGAACCTTTTAGGAGCCATTTTTAGCACACATGCTGGAGGCAAGGAGAGGCATTCTGTGTCTTCCTGTTGGGAGCCCTACCAAAATAACATGGGAAGAACATGGGCGTCTTGCCAGAATGTTTTCCAGACAAAAACGTAAAGAAAAAGAAGGTCCCAGAAAACACACGATGATGCTGACAATACCAAAGAAAAAGAAGGCCATCATCAATTCTAATACAAGTATAAGAGATATTCTTCTACTTTGTTTGAGACCTGGTCTGGTCTCCAAGGGAGGGTCTTACAGCAATGCTAGCATCTAAGCTCTCTCTTGCCTTTGACCTCATCTAAGTTTTTATCACATGTGGAATATACCTACCTCAGTGTTCAAAAACAATCCATTCTTACATTTCATTGAGCTTTACTCTCCAATATGCGATTTGGGGGTCAGGGACTACATCTTCTGTGAAAAGAATGATAATGCCTAGTAAGCACTACCTTTAGATCCAGCCAAGAGATCCCTTTCAAGGGATAATCCCTTATCCTCCCTTCTAGAACTTTCTCCAGGTAGCCAAGACCGCTTCCCAGGTGTGTCTTCCCTGGGTGGACCATGTTGCCAGTCCACAGAATGATCAATGGGCAGCTACTCATAGGAGATCAGAGATGCAGAGTTGGCCATGTGTGGACATGAGAGTTTTCATGGCCCAGAGACTTTCTTCTGCCCTGGGAAGAAATTGGGGTGGCAGGGGGTGGCTGCAGACTGGGCACCAGGAGCCACTTCCCTATATCACCACATGTTAGTATGGAGTTCAGTGAGGCCAAGATATCTACATTTGAACTGGACTTCCCAGCCTCTGTTGCTCTGAGGAGCTTAAAAGGCAATGAGATAGGGAGTAGCAGTGGTTGCTTGGCTTGAGGTGGGCGGGGCCAGGAGGGGTCTCCCAGCCTACGGAGGGCAGGCTTCCTGTGGATCTTTCTCTGGGTCCCGCACATGTTGGAGGCAGCCTGGGTATGTGTGAGCTAGTTCAGTCCCTGAACACTCTGTTGAAATCTCATCTTGCTATTCCTCAAGCCTATCTGGAGCCCAGAAACGAGTCACCAAAAAAATGAAATGCCTAGCTTAAAACCAAAACCACGGTTGGGAGGGCACCCAGGAGGCTCAGTTGGTTAAGCCTCTGACTCCTGATCTCAGCTCAGGTCTTGATCTCAGCGTCGTGAGTTCAAGCCTGGCATTGGGCTCCATGCTGGGTGTGGAGCCTATTTAAAAACAACCAACCAACCAACCAACCACCCAACCAAAACCATGGAGCGAGCTTTCTGAATAAATAAGTTATGAAAAAGAAAGTGGAAACTGCGAGACCCTGAAATGAATTCAAATCTTGTTCTAAGATGGGAAGAAACAAGGGAGTTTAAGGCAAAGAGGGTGGTTAGAAGAGGAAGGCAGCTACCAGGGCTTTGTCTCAAAAAGAAATGTGCATGTTGTGAAGTAACTGTTCTGTGGGCTGCTGCAGCGATTTAAAACACACGTAACTTCATCCTTTTAGCACCACTGATTAAAATGTGGGTAAGTTTACATGGTTAGCCTGGACGGATGCTCTCTTCTGCAGTTTACATGCTTAGCCTGGATGGACGCTCTCTTCTGCAGTCCTTATGAGGAAAGATTTACTGAGAAAACTCAGAGGACAAACAAGAGTGCAAGGGGAATGTTAGGTTTAATTAAGCAATCTGCTCTTGAAAGGACTCTAGCGCAGTAATTGTTGAGTACGCAAATATGCCGTGAATTACAAATAACTCATCAGTTCTTTGAAGAAGACAGAACAGGATCTCTTCTTGGAAGGACTTGTGGAGCATTTTGAGTTGTTGAAAGGTAGGAAATTGCATTTTGTGGTCATCAAGCAATAATTATTGTGTCCTCTTAAGGTGACATTTGTTAGGTGTTATTACATGCTGGGCCCTTGGTCAAGTGCCTTCCAGACATTCGCCCCTCACTGTAGGTGTACGAAGAATTAGATGCTAGTACTGTGGCCGTTTCACAGATGAAGAAACTGAGGCGCTTGGCACCTCACTCAAATTACCTAGCTACATACTAAGGAGACAAAGATATGTGCAACATGCTCTGGGCCTTTAAGAGTTTATAGTCTAGTATTTTTTTAAGGTTGTAAATTTTCTAACTTTATTAAGTTTGGGCCAGCCTTGGGATGCCTGTATGGCTCAGTCGGTTAAGCCTCTGACTCTTGGTTTCAGCTTAGGTCATGATCTCAGGGTCGTGGGATCAAGCCCTGAGTCCAGGTCTGCACTCAGTGGGGTCTGCACCCCCCCTTCTGTCCCCCCATATCCCTCTACATTCTCTATCTCTCTCACTCACAAATAAATAAAAATCTTAAAAAAAAAAATTCAGACCAGCCTCATCTTCTAGCTGATCTGAATTTCACAAGTTTCACTAAAATAAAACAATATGAAGTATTTTTCTAGCCAATTAACTATTGTCGTGTATTATAATAGAATGAGGGGGACACTCATTGTCTTATGGAACACCCAATCTGCCCTTGGGAATCAACCACCTGAAAACTGTTCTTATTTCCAGATTGTAGCTTAGTATTTATCATGCCTAAACGATGACAAAAACAGTGATGATTTTGTAACAAAAACCTCAGGGAAGCTATTAACAAGGTGGCATTTCTAATTTGTGTGGAAATGCTCATTTTATTAATCTGAGAATTATAGCGATGGTGTTCATTTAATTAGGAATCTGGTGCCATGGAAGGGAAAAGTATTGGCAAAGTTCATAATGTTGCAGACAAATTTGAATGCAGATGCCAAAGGAAAGTGGTGAAGTGTATGTATGTCAGCTGACTTTCCTTTGAACCTCTCAAGAGAGCTGTTTAAAAAGAAGTTGTACAAATATGCTGTAGCACTTTACAAGATTTTTGATGGCAAATTCATGTCAGTAGGAATTGCACTAGGCTCATAAATAGTCCCTAAGAAAAGTATTTCCAACTTTTGACATCAGCTAAGGAAACTACCTTTGTGCTAGGCTACAAGGCTGGTTAAGATCTAGCGGTGTTTTTGTTTTGTCAAAGTAAAGCATTGATACTGTCCTACCTGTGTGATACGCATCATAAAACCAAAAGAATGAGAAACGTTTGAATGAGGTCACCCGAGAAAACCAGAGACTTGAGAAAAAAAATAGCTGGAAACTAGGAGGAGGCAGAGAGGCTGGGAAAGGTGGCAGAAGAGAGCACGTGTTGCTGGGGGCTGATGCCCACACAGTACCAGAACATCACTCAAAAACAGGAGTCCAGAGGTCTGGCTATCTTGCGGTTCCAAGAGCCCACAGGTGGGTGAGCCACACCATGCGCCAGCCTCATGAGGCCACCTCACTTCAAGGCCTGGATTCGTTTGCTCACATTAACCATTTGTTTAGCACTAATTGTGTGCCAGACCCTGGGCTAGGTCAGGGGACACACCCATGAACAGAGCAGGTCCCCAGCGTCTTGGAGCTGACGTTCTGGTCAGAGGACACAGTCTACAAACAAGTAGAGAAATAATTTTGAGAGTTGCAGATGGTGATTTGTGCTATGAAGAAAATAAAGCAAGGATTGAGGGTGATGGAGAGATATGGGAGCTATTTAAATGGGTGATTAGGAAGGCCTCTCCGAGGTCATGACATTAGCAGGGAAGGAGCCAATCATAGTGGGAGAGCAAGTACCAAGGCCCTGGGGCAGGAAGGAGTTGGATGCATTTGAGGATGAGCAAGAAGGTACTCTTGTAGCTCAACTGTAGAAGGGGAGAGAGTGGGAGACGAGGGTAGAGCAGTCACAGAGGCCAGATCATGTGGCCTGTTAAGTCATAGCCAATGAATGGGGAGTCATCAGAAGACCTTAAGTGGGAAAGTGGTAAGACGGATTTACATTTTTTGAATCACCTGTGGAGATTGGTTTGGAGGCAGATGACAATAAGGAGGCCAGTGAAGAGGTGACCAGTCACAGAGATGAGAGCAGGAGTGGGTCTGTGACCTGCTGGGGGCCAGAAGCCTATCCGTGGGCTGACACAAGGAGAAGTGCAGGCTCTCCCTCCCTTCTGTGGAAGTGCATGATCAGCTATGGCTGGAGGAGCCAGAAAAGTGATGGGCAGCATCCGGACCACACTTCCAGTCCCCCAGGCCCAGGGCCACGGGGTTCCTGTGGCTTCGACTAAGGGGGTCTTACAGGTTCAAGGCGGTGAGTGATGGCAAACAGATGGCCAGGAGGACTGGAGGGAAGATAGAGGGAGGTAGATGCTGCCCTTGCATGGGAATGGAGGTAAGGCCCACGGGGAGGTGAGCAGAGATGGTGTGAGCTTTGGCGCCAAGATCTCCAGCAGGGAGGCCTCTGTGACCCTGCCAAGAGGACAGCAGCATGTTTTCTGTCCAAACATCCAAGTCACTCATTTTCCCAGGTGATGCTGTGCATAGCACAGCAACTAACACTTTTAAAAAAACCAGAATGGTACTTAAACATACAAAGAAACCGGAAAACAAGGATGGTGCTTAAAGGTGTATAACATTTGCGGCAAAGCAAAATTAATTTGCAAGGACCTACTTTAAAGTGTAGGGAAAGATCCTAAACATTTCCTACAAATTCTACTGGAAATTAATAAAGATGAACACATTTCACAAATGTCATCTTTATTCTGGGTGGTGTCCTCATTATTTTATGGTAGCAAATGCTAAGTGTCTACAGAGGTTCTCAGAGCTTCCCAGCTCTGGTTTTCCTAGAAGGGTTCAAGGACCCCCACCAGGAACTGTCTGTCTGTCCCTCCACCACAGAAGTTGCAGCCTCAGCCCCCACGGCAGCAGCGGGAGGAGGTTTGGTCTGGAATGGCTGAAATCCCGGGTGGCTGCTGGGAGCACAGGACTGAGGAGCCTATAGCAGAATCGAGGTGAGAGGTGGAAGGTGGGAAATGCTCCATGTTAAGGAGCTGAGGCTCTGCTGTCCCCTCTGGGGCGCTGTGGCCAGACCCGTCCCCACGCCTCCCAAACTCGCCCAAGTCTTCACAGGGCTAGGGTCACCCTCCTGCCCAACACGAGAGATGCCCTCCCGCAGGGGCCGCTGGAAAGCGCAGTGTGCAGGCACACATGTGTGCTCACTTCTGGTGCAGGAGCACTTCCAGCTCTGCTCACACTTCCCTCTCTCCGGTCAGACTCCAGCCTTCTGTAAGTCCTTCACTAGGCTCGCACCCCTCACAGGTCAAGTTTGTCAGGACCCCCCAGGCTGGCATGTGGGCCAGTCCCACCGCTTGGCCCGACAAATCCAGACACACACCCCCAATCATCCCCCCAGCCCATCGCTACAACGCCAGGGGGTGAGAGGGGCAATTTGTGTTTCCAGAAGATTAGCTGGGCAGCCAAGGACAGGATGAGTTAGCCTGTAGGAGAATGTCCTCCAGGCTCCTGGCCCTCCCTGCAGAGTCTCCGGCACCAGGGCAGGGCCCGAGAATCTGCATTTTAAACTCCGGCGGGTCCCACCGCCCATGATTCTGATACATTGCCTGTCAGACTGCAAGGCAGACGGTTAGGGCAGGACAAACTGGAGGCCAGGAGATCCGTATGAGCTGCACTGTGTGAAAGAGGCCGGGGTCCGGATGGCACCAGGCAGAACCAGAGGGAGGAAGGGGAGGACGTGGACCCCGGGCCCAGTAGAGGGAGCAGGGTTCAAGAAGACAGGCAGGCTCTGATTGGTTGCCAGAGGAAAAGAAGCAGGCATCAGCAGCCGGGAGACCCTGAGAGGGCTCCCTGGTGGGCTGCAAGCCCCCATCTGCTTTTCTTGGAGGGGGTGCACACCTCACACCTACAGCAGAGGGCCTGCTCCCTCCCCTGCTGGCTCCAGCGGGCTCTGCTTCCCCTGTGGGCAGCTAGCCAGCGTGGGGCAGGGGTGGAACAAGCCAAGCCGGGGCCCCTGCCAGGGAACGCTCAGGTCACAGCTGGGCCCTGGCCTCCAACAGGGCCTCTCCCCGTGACCCCTGTCTGATAAAGTTACCAAACTCAACATGACAGATTTTTGGAAGAGGACAGAGTGGAATCCATGGCTGACCCCAAGAGCTGTCTTTCAAGTCCCAAACTCACTTCATGGTAATGACTACACCTGACATTTCCAGAACCTTCTTCTTTTGGGGGATTTAAAAATGCCTCAACTCCACATGGGCTTCAGGACCCCAGGCTTTTTTTTTTTTTTTTTTTTATGATAAACACAATGGATTGTCATACATGTGTGTAAAAGTTACTTTTCTTTTTCATGTATTTGTTATTAAGTCTGGGGATCATTCATCTCATTTTACAGACAAGAATCGTTTCTGGATCTAAATGCTCCCTAAATTTGGAGATTCTACCTTGACGCTGCTCTTTCCTGGAAGAGTTGCCCTTTTTATACTGATGAAGCACATATCTGTGTGGGTGGTGCCCTGAGCCTTAGAAAGCCATTCCACCCAGAGAAGCTCACCTGAGAATGTGCCTTCTGCAGGCCTTGTGGTCATCCAAAGCACCTGGGTTAGGGCTCCGCCCAAAGAGCAGCCTCTTAAATAGGGCGAGCCTCCCCCTGGACCTACACTCCTCTCAGGGGAGGGGTCCTGAGCCTTCCGCCCAGACACTTCATGGAGGTGATGAGATCCTTCCACAGATGAGGTAGGAAATGGGGATTGGGGTCAAAGTGATTATCTTAACTCCCTAAAACAAGTATCTGGGGCAACGTCTGTGTGCTAAGGCTTCACTAGGATAGGCCAGGGCAAGGCCTCCAGAGGGAGGGGAGAGGCAGGCGGGCAGGGAGCAAACCAGCAGAGAGTGGTGTACCTCCCACCTAGCCACAGCGTCGCCCAAAACTGCGGCCTCCGCTTGGTGGTATAGCGTGCCTTCCAGACAAGCCAAGGGGTCCACCACACTCCAGAGTGGGTGAGGAAGGCAAGGGCGTTTATGTGCCGGCTATTTCCCACCTCCTGTCTCACTGGCCCAGGTTCTCCAGCGAGTGGTAATTCCTCATGGTTTCGAGCTGTGTCCCCTGGCCTCTGTGGGGGTCACTGGAGAAGCCAGAGCTTGCGTCCCACCGTGGGTTTATTCAGATTTGGCCTTGTGTGAGGCGCGATAAAACACATAATGCAGAAGCCCAGTGTTCGCCCAGGGCTACGATCCCAGGCCAGGGGACAGGTACAGCCCCAGCAGAGACACCCACATAGCTTGGCTCAGCCATAAACAAGGAGTTAGGGGATTTTGAAGTTATTCTTTGGTCTTCCTGCTGAAATTGTGGCCCCGGTAGGCCTCCAAATGCCACTCACAATTTATTCCTTCCTCTGGAGGGATTCAAGTCTTCTCCCTTCACCAACCTCCCCATCTCATTTCTCTGCCCTGCTCTAATAGTTACTGTGTAAGCTCATGAGAGTCAATGTAAGCCGTACAGCAAAGGGTGCTTTTGGGAAATCAATGAAATAATGCATGAACTCTTCTAAAACTCTGGTGTGCTCTGGAGGGGCTATTACCAGCAGCCCTTCCTGCAGCCCCTTCCACCATCCCTCTTGAGACACTGCTGGCTTCTTTCAGGGACTCTTGACCTTGGTCCCAGCTGTGTTTCTAGTGAGGCTCCCTCCAGTTCTGACCGCCAGCCCCTTTGCTCCTTCAAGCTCATCCATCCCTTGAAACAACCTCTCCTTGGCGCTCTCTTAGGGAGAGTTTTGACGTTCGTATTCGGGATCTCAGAGCTATAATGGTTTGCTCTGGCAATGATTTCGCAATTTCAGAGTAAAAGGAGCTTTCTTTTGAAACAACGAGTAAGCTTCCCACAAGCCCCAACATGTCAGGAACCGTTCAGACTGCATGAGAAAGCTAGTCTTACTGTGTCCTAGAGCTTTCACGGTCAGGCTGAAAAGTGCAGGTTGGCTTGTGGGTTGCATGGCTAAGCCCTTTACCCCCCACTTAACATCCTTTCCTAGGGATCGTCTCATGTTAGCTTCTTGGTAAGCCTCCTAGAGTAGGAAGCAGCTCCATTTTCCAGTGGGGGGAGCAGAGGTTCAGAAAAACTGATTTGCCCAAGGCATAAGGGAGCCGGTCTGAGGCCCGGCAAAACGAGAAACTGTGCCTTCTAGTTGCAAGGATTTTCTGTGAAGCCCTGCTGCCATCTGCTTTGTACTGTCCTCATTCCCTCTGGTCTTGATTTTCACAGCAACCCCCTTCTGCAGGAAGTGTCCTGGCTTTGACCAGGTGCATGTGTTCTGGGTAATAGGATTCCTTGACCTCACCAAGGGTCAATCCTAGAACTCAGCTGCAAGGGATCAACAAGGCCAACCTCCTCCTTGAGCTCATCTGGGGCCTAAAGCCTGTTCCCTGGCTGGCTGAGGAAGATTTGCAAAGCCATGACCTGCCCCAGAGTTCAGTCTAGAAGGCAGGACTGGGCCTCTCACATTTAAAGCTTGTGTTTTCAGGCTCCCTTGGCATGAGGGTGTCTGAGCCTCACCCTCCACCCCTATCCTCTGAGATAAGGTGGCCAGACTGCATAACTAGAGGTCTTTTTTTTCAAAGATTTTATTTGACAGAGAGAAACACAGCCAGAGAGGGAACACAAGCAGGCAGAGTGAGAGAGGGAGAAGTAGGCTTCCCTGCTGAGCAGGGAGCCGGATGTGGGGCTCGATCCCGGGTCTCTGGGATCATGACCTGAGCCGAAGGCAGTTGCTCAACCAACTGAGCCACCCAGGCGCCCCATAACTAGAGGTCTTTCATTGTGCTGTTAGCTCTGTTGGTTTCTATTCTTCTGAGGGGACTGTGTCAGGTGGTATTTTGAAAGGGGATCTGGGAGATGGAGTAGAGTGAGCAGGGGGCAGGGCTAGAGAGGCAGAAAAGGAGATTGCGAAAGGAACTTGGCAGAAAGCAGAGATGCGAATGGGGATGGGATGTGGCTCCCTGTGGTCCATTTACCCCCTTTTGTTTCCTCAAGAAAGGTGCCCTCGAACTTATGTTACCATTTGGTGCTTGGGGAGTTAATGGAGTGCGTGAGGGCATGCTCGCAGCAGCAGTGGGAGGGCACTAGTTGGGCATGAGATTAAAACAGAGGAAGCCCTTAGGGTTCCTTCATGGCTCAGTCAGTTAAGCATCTGCCTTCATGAACCCAGGGTCCCAGGGTCGCAAGATCCAGCCCTACATCGGGCTCCTTGCTCAGAGGGTAACCTGCTTCTCCCTCTGCTTCTGCATGCTCACTCTCTCTCTCTCTCAAATGCTTTTAGTCACATGCATGTTACAAAATGCTGGCCTACATCATCAGGGCCTCTGAATCTGAAGATAAATGTTTATCAAGAATCCCTCCTCAATATGATTCCAGATCATCCCCTTTTTAACTCAAACTTAAATCCATTTCTCCCGATTTGGCTTGAGTCGAATACTTGCCAGTGTCCCAAAGCCGACTCACACAGTTGAGAACTGTAGAAGATGGAGTAGCTAGGGAAGGAAGCTGTGGCCGGAGTCCAGGAGACTTGGAAAATACGTGAGTGTTCGAGAGGCTGGGGTCATAGGAAGGAGCCGCTACTGCTCTGCAGGAAAGCTAGTGAAGGTTCCCACTTGGTGAGTAGGGGAAAAGTCAGAAATAGAGCTGGCTTTTCCAGTGGTATAAGTTCTTTCTTTTTCTTTTTTTAAGATTTGATAGAGAGCATGGAGGGAGGGGCAGAGGGAGAAAGAAAATCTTTTTTTTTTTTTTAAATATATTTTTTAAAGATTTTATTTATTTGACAGAGAGAAATACAGCCAGAGAGGGAACACAAGCAGGGAGAGTGAGAGAGGGAGAAGCAGGCCTCCCGCCGAGCAGGGAGCCCGATGCGGGACTGGATCCCGGGTCTCCGGGATCATGACCTGAGCTGAAGGCAGTCGCTTAACCAACTGAGCCACCCAGGCGCCCCGGGAGAAAGAAAATCTTAAGCAGACTCCCTACTAAACACGAAGCCCTATACAGGGCTCGATCTTGACCTGAGCCAAATTCAAGAAGTCACATGTTCAACCAACTGAGCCACGCAGATAACCTCCCACCCTCAGTTTTATAAGTTCTGATGTTGAGTGACTCCATTCTGAAGAAGCAGCAACACTGATCACAGTATGGAACTATAGCCTTCATCATTGGTTAGCATGTATCCAAGACTTGCCAGTCACCATTTCATCTCCTAGCCCCATTCCTCCTCATGTGCAAATCCATCTTCTGTCTCTATGCGATGGCCAGACCCAAGCCCATACCTACTTTCCCAGCAGTGAAGGGCTTGCTTGCTTATTAACCTATCCCTTCCTTGTTAGGCTAAGGGTGTTTTGTGCAGAAACACACCAGGTGCTTGTCTTGGTCTTTTCAGCTGTTACAACAAAATGCCACAGACTGCGTGGCTTATAAACAAGAGAAAACTATTTCTTACAGTTTTGGAGGCTGGAAGTCTGAGGTCGGGATGCCAGCCTGCTGGGATGAGGGTATCTTCCAGGTCACAAACAGAATTTTGTGGAAGAGGGTTAAGCATCTGCTGGAGTCATGATCCCCCCAGGGATCGAGTCCTGCATTGGACTCCCTCTTAGTGGGAAGTCTGCTTCTCCCTCTAGCCCTCCCTGCTGCTTGTGATCGCTCTCTCACACATATTCTTCTCTCTCTCTCTCTCAAATAAATAAAACCTTAAAAAAAATTTCTGGAAGGGGCTAGGGAGCTCTGTGGGCTCCTTTTATTAAAAGGACGCTAACCCCAGTCATCAGGGCTCTGCCTTCATGACCTAATTCCTTCTCAAAGGCCCTACTTCCTAAAACCATCACATTGAGCATTAGGATTGAGCATATGAATTTTGGGGAGGGGTCACAGTCAGACCTTAGCAATGCTACAGTTCCCAAACCTTACTAGCGTCTGCCTCTATTTAGGGCCCCACCTTTAGAAGTAACTAGGCTTTTGGTGTATGTGTTTTTAAAAATGAAGATGCAAATATTTATCTCTATTCACATATATACATATGTTAGATATTTACAAATCAAAGACAGGGAAGATAACTGGGTCTTAAATGACAATAACATATCTTTTTATAAGGACCTTTTTGTTTTTTGATCAGCCACCATGTAGATTTCAGGGCACGTTATTCTCATTTCACTTGACACATGAGAACATTGTTGCAAGTTAGTTGAGCTGTAAGGTGAACTTGACTGTGATCATGGGACACAGCTCAGCAAAGACAGCAGGGTCAGCTGACCGGTGTCCTGTTCTCTGCATCCTGTATCTACTGACCTGGCTCGGGATCATAAAGGACTATCAGATTAGCACCAGAGTGGTCTGGGAATGTCTTTGCATAGTTAACTGGTAGGATTCAAAGAGGTTTATGCGTGTTTGAAATTAATCCCAGAAAGCCAATTTTGCATTGAACTACCAGTCTAACTTCCTTTCCTCAGCTGGGTCTAGAGATTCTTGGGCAGGTGGGGAAAATATCTTGCATAAAACATAACTGTTTAAATCTCTAGTCCTGTGATGCCAACTATATTAATCAGATCAGCTGGAGATGGTATAGTGGAATACAGACCCCAGAATCTTGGGATTTATGCAACTGAAGTTTACAGCTTACATCATATGTGCTGCAGGCTTGGACAGTGACCCAGGGCAACTGTCCTCACTTGGTGACTCAGTATCGCAATCCGTCTTACTGCACTGCCTTGTCAATACACCTATCCCTGATGGCCAGGACAGGGAAAGAGCGAATAAGAGCAAATCAGTGCTTCCATTTCATTTGCAAAAACAAGTCCCATGGCCACGCTGAGCTCCAAGCAGACAGGTATATCTGTTACTGGTTCCCGTAAAAAAAACCACCCCAAACTTAAGTTTTTAACAACATAGTTTATGATTCCTCGTGATTCTGTGAGGAGGCTGGGCAGTTCTTTTCTGGTTTTGCCTGGGTTTACGTGCACACCTGACCAGCAGCTGGGCTGAGACGTCCCAGATGCACGGGTCTGGCAGCTGGTGTGGCGTGTTGGCGGGGGCTCCTCAGTTCTCCGCCATGTGGCTTCTCATCCCCCAGTCGGTGCTGCTGGCTTCCCTCTAGGACAGTCTCAGGCCGGGCAAGGCCAGAGCTACGAGATCTCTGGAGCCCAAGCTCTAGAACCCACACACTTCTGCCACATTCTGTTGGTGCAGGGCAGGTACGCGGTCGGCTGAGAGTCAAAGGGGAGATAGTGTGTTCATGGAAGCGGTGGTTGGCACTATAGCCGGGTGTTTTAATCTGCTTCGGCAGGGTCCGGGTACAGTCTGCTCATGTTATTTGTGGCAGTTATGTTCTATAAAGTCGTTGTGAACACTGACTTAGAGACTACTGAGCCACTGCTCCCAGGGGAGATGCAGGGTTAGGCTCCTGTGAATCTCTGGGTAAAGCGTTTTCATCAACTGATGAATATGTAACCTTGTTTTATGTGGGTACCTATTTAATGACACCTTATTCAATATATATTGTTGACTCCTTCGCACTGAACTCATGGCTAATAGTACTGTAATTCATGCCTGAATGAGTCTCCGTAAGACACATCACAGCCTTTCCTGCTTAGGAACACAAGCAACACTTCAGCATTACTTGAAACATGAGAGCCCCAAGAAAAAGTATAAAAATGTGAAAAAACTGTCTAAATAGACACCCAAAAGGACATGTTTATTTTCTAAGAGCTGATTCACCAGTGAAACCATTTGGTTCAGGGCTTGTTGGGGGTTATTTTTTTTTTATTAGTAATTAAGTCTCTTGTCTTAGGTCTAGTCAGATTTTCTATTTTGCCTTGAGTGAGTTTGGGCAGTTTGTGTCTTTCTAGGAATTTGTCCATTTCATCAAGGTGATTAATTTATTGAAATACAATTGTTCATAGCATTCTCTTATACTCTTTCTCTTTTATACTCTCTTACTTTCTTTAATCCTGTGAGGTCAATGTAATCCCTCTGTCATCTCTGATTTTAATCATTTGAGCCTTCTCTCTTTTTTTTCTTGGTCAATGTAGCTAAAAGTATGTTCATTTTTTTCTTTTTTCAAAGAGCCAACTTTTTGTTTTCTTGATTATTACTATTTTTCCTCTTTATTTCATTTATTTCCACTCTAATATTTATTGCTCTTTTCCTCCTGTTTGCTTTGGATGTAGTTTGCTCTTGTTTTCTAACTTAAGGTGGAAATTGATTTGAGATCTTTCTTTTTTTTTAAAATATAGGCATTCACAGCTTTTAAACATTGTTTCTGTTGCATCCCCTGTTGTTTTTGTGTTTTGGTGGGTTTTTTTTTTTTGAACCATTGGTTATTTAGGAATGTGCTTTATAACTTCTACTATATTTGTAACTTTCCCAACTTCCCTTCTGTTATTGGTTTTTAATTTCATTCCCTTGTAGTTGAATAATGCACTTTCTACGATTTTTAATCCCTTAAAAGTTATTGAGACTTGTTTTATGATGAAACATATGATCTATCCAAGTTCCATGGACATTTGAAGAATATATATTTTGTTGTTGCTGGGTGAAGTATTCTGTAGATAGATTACATCTAGTTGGATTATGGTATTATTCAAGTGTTTGGTTTCCTTGTTGATCTTCTGTCTAGGTTTTATATTCATTATTGAAAGTGAGGCATTGAATTTTTCTGAATTACTATTTCTTTCAATTCTCATTTGGCTTGTATTTTGAAACTCTGTTAATAAGTGCAGAGATATTTATAATTGTTTTCTCTTTTTTGATGGATTAACCCTTTTATCGTAGAATTTCTTTTTCTCCAGCAACAGTTTTTGTCATTTGCTGGTATAATAGAGTAAAATTAATTAGTATAATATTTTGTCTGATATTAGTATAGTTGCATCAGCTCCCCATTTATTTGGTATATTTCTTTCCATTGTTTTACTTCTAACCTAGTCGTGTCTTTGGATTTAAAGTGAATGTCTTATAGAAACCATATAGTTGTATCAGGTTTATCTATTTTTATCCATTCTGCCTTTTAATTGAAGTGTTTAAGTGTTAATCTTGTTGAGGATCTTTTGTCTATGATGAGTTGCTTCCCTCTTGCTATTTTCAACATTTTCACTTTGCTTTTGGCTTTTGATAATTCAGTTTGGTTTGGTTTGGCTTGGTTTTTATGGCTCTGAAAATCCTCAATGAAACTTAAGCTGTTTCCCAAAACTGGCATTAGTTAACCACTTTTAACTAATCCCCAACCCATAGGAAAACTTTAGGGCTATAACCAACTATTGTAAAAAATAAACGGCCTCTGTGTTTTCACTGGATAAGCTGTTCTAAAATATAATAATCCTCTGAGCCTCATTCTACCATGGGTTTAAGAGCTCCCAGTTTGTAAACTGTTGTTATATGCACAATAAACTCCTACTAATTTAATTTTTACTATTTTAATGATCTGGTGATCTGGTTTAATTTTGTCATTTCTGTTTTCTTTTGTGAGTAACTAATGCATAAATAGAAGATTTACTGTAAGGATTAAATAAGCAAATGTATGTAAACTCCATTAACAGGGTCTCACTTAATACTACTTTTTTTTTTTTCTTTTTGGAAACTCATGCTCAAAGGGTGGGTAATGCTACTCCCCTTCATGTCACATTATTTTTTTTTTATTGAGGTATAATTGACACATAACATTATATTAGTTTCAGGTATACAACCTAATAATTTTATGTTTGTAAACATTGTGAAATGATCATCGCAATAAGTCTAGTTAACATCTGTTATCAGATATAGTTACAAAATTTTCTTTTTTTTTTGTAATGAGGACGTTAAAAATGTACTCTCAGCAACTTTCAAATATGCAAGACAGTATTATTAACTATTGTCACCATGGTATACATTATGTCAGCGTGACTTACTTATTTTATAGCTGGAAGTTTGTATCTTTTGACCACCTTCCCTCAGTGCACCAGCTTGTGCCCCACTATCCTTACAACCACCAGTCTGTTCTCTGGACCTTTGAGCCTGTTTTCTTTTTATTTGTTTTGTTTTTTAGAGTCCACGTATAAGTGAGATCATACAGGATTGGTCTTTCTCTCTCTGACTTATTTCACTTAGCATAATGTTCTCAAGGTCCATGCATATTGTTGCAAATAGCACAGTTTCATTCTTTTTGCTGGCTAGTGTTCCGGGGTGTGTGTGTGTGCATCCTATCTTCTTTATCCATTGATCCACTGATGGACACTTCGGTTGTTTCTGTGTCTTAGCTACTGTAAATCATGAGTGAACATGGGGGCGTGTACACCTTTTCAAATTAGTGTTTTTGTTTTCAGATAAATACTTGGAAGTGGAGTTGCTGGGTCATATGGTATTTCTATTTTTAATTTTCTGAGGCACCTCCATACTGTCTTCCATAGTGGCTGCCCCAATTTACATTCCTACCAACAGTGCGTAGCGTTTCTTTTCTCCACATCCTCGTCAACACTTGTTATTTCTTTGACAGTTTGATTTTCAGATGGGTAAGGTACTTGAAGTTCGTCAAGCTTCTTGGTTGAATAAGTTAATGTTATTCATCATATTTGAGAAGTTTTCAGCCATTATTTCTTCAAATAGTCTTTTACCCTTTCTCTCTTTATCTTCTGGAACTCCAATTATGCATATATTTTACACTTGATGATGTCTCACACAACTCTTTACATTTCTGTTTATTTTCCTCATTCTTTTTTTCTTTCTGTTCCTCAGACTGGATAATCTTAGTTGACCTATCTTCAAGTTAATGAATATTTTCTTCTGCCTACTCACATTTTCTGTTGAGCTCCCCTACTGAACTTTTTATTTCAAACCCAGAATTTTGATTTGCTTCATTTTTTAATGATTTATATCTCTTATTTTAGTATTCTGTAGCTGATGATACATAATTCTTGTGCTTTTCAGGGCACCTAGGTGGTACAGTCACTTAAGCACCCGACTCTTGGTTTCAGCTCAGGTCATGATCTTAGGGTCTTGAGATCAAACCCTGCGTTGGGCTCCAGGCTCAGTGCAGAGTCTGCTCTGCTGCCCCTCCCCCACCTCACTCCCATGTTCTCTCTCTCTCTGTCTCTCAAAGAAATATATAAATCTTTTTTTTTTTTAAGATTTTATTTATTTATTTGACAGAGAGATCACAAGCAGGCAGAGAGAGAGGAGGAAGCAGGCTCCCCACCGAGCAGAGAGCCTAGTGCGGGCCTCAATCCCAGGACCCTGAGATCGTGACCTGAGCCAAAGGCAGAGAGGCTTAACTCACTGAGCCACCCAGGCACCCAAATATATAAATCTTTTTAAAAATTTTTGTCCTTTTCTTTAGTTCTTTAGACATGGTTTATTTTAGTTCCTTGACTGTATTTGAAATAGATGATTTAAAGTCTTCATTTAATAGTTAGTTTCTTGGCTTTTTGGAGAACAGTTTTTATTGCTTTTTTCCTGTGTATGGGCCATACTTTCTTATTTATTTACTTGTCTGGAACTCTTTTGTTGAAAACCAGACATTTTAAATAATGTAGCAATTCTGAAAATCAGATTTTCAATCCTCCAGAGGGTGTGTTTTGCTGTTGCTAGTTGTTGTTGCTGTGTGTTTGTTCATTGGCTTTTCTGGACTAAGCACGTTTTGTTATGTGTGGCCACTGGACGCTCTACTTAGTTATCTTAGTGGTCAGCTCATGATTGGACAGAGATTTTTTTTTTAAAACGCCCAGAACCAATAAGTCTCTCAATTTTTGCCGAAGATTCTGTGTGAGTGTTGGAATCTTCCTTCAACGTAAGCCAGGCAGTTGACAACCCTCCCTTAGCCTTTACTGTGAGATTTTTCAGAGCCTCAAGATTAGCCAGAGGTGAGGACTTATGGCCTTTTGGGATCTCTCCTAAACATATTCACACAACCCTACATATGCATATGACCTTATAGGTTCCAAGGAATGTGCTGGAGTTTTCCAAAGACTCTATATGCTTAACCAGCTGAGGCCTCCAAGCATCCCTCAATAAAAAGGAGCTTTTAGCAGTCCTTACTCCATTTTTTCCTCTCATGTCACTTGTTAGCTATTATGATCCCTATTACATCATTAGAATTAGGTTCATCTACACATGAAAAAAACCCTGAAGTAACAGTGACTGAAATATGTTTTGTTTTCTTACATTAAAATTTGAAAGTTAAAGATCCTTGGGGCCTGAGTTGGTGGCTGGGAGCCTGCTTCTCCCTCTGCTTGCTGCTCCCCCTGCTTGTGTGCCCTCTCTCTCTCTCTGACAAATAAATAAAATCTTTTAAAAAATAAAAATTTTAGGGGCACCTAGGTGGCTCAGTGGTTGGGCCTCTGCCTTCAGCTCAGGTCATGATCCCAGAGTCCCGGGATCGAGCCCCACATCCGGCTGCCTGCTCAGCGGGAAGCCTGCTTCTTCCTTTCTCCCTCCCCCTGCTTATGTTCCCTCTCTGGCTATGTTTCTCCCTGTCAAATAAATAAAATATTTTTTTGTTGTTTTTTTGTTTTGTTTTTTAAAGATTTTGTTTATTTGACACACAGAGATCACAAGTACACAGAGAGGCAGGCAGAGAGAGAGGGGGAAGCAGGCACCCTGCTGAGCAGAGAGCCTGATGCAGGCCTCGATCCCAGGACCCTAAGATCATGGCCTGAGCCAAAGGCAGAGGCCTTAACCCACTGAGCCACCCAGGTGCCCTCAAATAAATAAAATCTTTAAAAAAAATTTTTTTTAAGTAAGTTCAAAAGTTTAAAATGTTTATGGACAATAGCCCTTTTTTTTTTTTTTTTTTTTTTTTTTAGCTTTCAGCTCTGCCATCCTTAGAGTGTGGGCCTCATCCTCATGGTCTAAGATAACTGCTTGAGGTCCTGCTGTCATATCTGCATTCCAAGAAACCAGATGGAGGAAGAGGTGAAAAAGCACACACACCCTTCCTTTAAAGACGCTTTTCAGGGGCGCCTGGGTGGCTAAGTTGGTTGAGCCACTGCCTTCGGCTCAGGTCATGATCCCAGAGACCTGGGATCGAGTCCTGCATCGGGCTCCCTGCTTGGCAGGAAACCTGCTTCTCCCTCTCTCACTCCCCTTGCTTGTGTTCCCTCTTGCGCTGTATTTCTCTCTGTCAAATAAATAAATAAAATCTTAGAAAAAAAAAATAAAGACACTTTTCAGGAGTTGCATATGATATTTCAGAACATAGTCACATAGCCACACCTAGCTACAAGGGAATTTGAAAAATATGATCTTTATTTAGGAGGCCACATGTCCATCTAAAAACTAAGGGTTTATTACCAAAGGAAGGGAACTTGCTGTCTCTGCCACGTGTATTGAACAGGTAAAGAAACTGAGTTTCAAGAGGCTCCATCATGGGCTCCAGGACCCTAAGGCAGGATGGAGTGGTTTCAGGACTCCAGTCATGTGGCTTACCTCTGAAACTTGTACCTTTGGCCATATAATTCAGGGAAGGTGAATAACTTGGTGAGGTCAACATAGTTGGCAAGTACAAAGCTGCCTGGCCCCAGTAGTCATCCTTTTCCCATTATTTACCCCAAACCATCTGCCTCTGGTGGGCCACCAAGAGAAGTGACCAAAAACAGACCTCACTGTTCCTGAAAAGGCCTGGTAAAGGCCCATTAAGATGCTAAATGAAGTGCACTGAGTGTCCTTTAAACAAAGGACAATAAGCACCTGAAAGAGGGAAATGAACAAGCTAACAGATCTCCAGAAATGGAGCCTTTGAGAAACAAACACTGCAGAACTTGTTTGCTTTCTGAAGTGGGATTAAGGGACTAGTCGAGTACAGGCTGGGAATGGTGATGAAGAAATCAGGATTGAGCGTTGTGATTTTGAACAGAACCATATATACATTTTGCCGGCCACCAGCCTCCTGGACTCCCAGCTCCCCTCCAACCAGTCAGTGGCTGGTATTCTTTGCAGTCACACCAGCTCTGGAGTTAAGCCCAGGCCGTAAGAGTCCATCACAAGTTCCTTAGTCCATCCAAGGTCTAAGGCACAGACAGACAAACCCCAGCTCCTGCCTTGACTCACCCATTCCTTTTCTTTGTCAATTCTTACTTGTCTGCACCTTGGATTATCCTAAAGCTGTTCATTGAGACCTCGATGACGTCAATATTGTAATTACAAATCCGGAACAGGGTTTTCATTCCACTAGCGTGCCTTCTCACTGTGCTCACAGATGCTGCACTCGTGGGGGGTACCCATGGAATTGCAGTTTGATAACCAAACAGAAGCACGGTGGAAGCTGTGGTGACTTAATACAGCCCCGTTCACAGCCACCCAAACATAAGCCACTCTTCCCTGTGGTTTGAATCCATCACAAAGAAAGGGGGAGAAAAAAAGGATTTGGTAATTCTCAGTTTATCTAATGGTGTATGTTTGGGTTACTGAAGTTACAAAACTCATGGATGGACTTTGAGTCCCAAAGGAAACTGCCACCTGCCCCCTCCTCTTCCCAGGAAGCCTCCTCATTAGCACACAGCAGATCCCCGTTGCTAAGAGCTCCCCCCACATCCTGCCCCGGCACCCCAAAAATAACCTCTGCTCAGACCTTTCCTTCACACACATGCATGTGTCGCTAGACACACACACACACACACACATACACACAAGCTGCGTGCATGCCCACGCACTTGCAGAAATAGCTCCAGCCTCTGCCTTTGTCCTCCACTTTGAACTTTTTCTCTGGCTTCCCCATTGGTCTTTCTTTAGCTTCATACATGGATTCTTTCTCTGTACAAGGTTAAAAGATGTCCAAACACTTTATTTGGAGATAGTTTGAGATTCACATGCGGTGGTAAGAGACGATGCAGGGAGATACCATGTGTCCTTTACCTGGTTTTGCCCCAGTGACAACATCTTGCAAATGGTGGTATGAATGTCAACCAGGATATTGACCCATTCCTTTTCTTTGTCAATTCCAGTTCCCAGATCTTATTCGGACATCCTCTGTCTCACATGTATGCATTTTTGTGTGCACATTCATTTTGTTCTGTACTATTTTACAATGCATGGAGGTTTGTGGTTCTCCATTGCTGTAATTTTGTTGTTTTCAAGAATGTTTTATACATGAACTCATAACATGTAACCCTTTGGGACTGGCTTTTTTTGCTCAGCCTAATTCCCTTGGGGTCCATCCCAGGTTTGATGTACATCTCAGTAGTTGGTTCCTTTGTGCCTGGTTAGTGTTCCAGGGTAGAGATGTACCACACTTGATTAACCGCTTCCCCCTGGACGTCTGGGTTATTCAGGATATCCGGGTTGTTTCCAGTTTGGGGCTCTTCTAAATAAAGCCTCTGTGACCATCATACGGAGGCCTTCATGTGGAGGTAAAACCTTTTTGCTTCTCGGGGATGAGTGCCCAAGGGTGCATTTGCTGGGTCATGTGGTAATGGCATGTTTAGATTTATAAGAAACAAGCAACTGTTTTGCAGAGTGATGTGTCCACCAGCAATGGAAGAGTGATTGAGTTTCTGTGGCCATTCTGATAGGCACACAGTGAAATCTCATTGTGATAATTTAATTTTTTAAAAGTCTATTTTAACATTTTAACTTTTAATTGTTATTGATTATTTGCACAGCTTTCATATATTTTTATTTTTCAGAAGCTTATTTACTACTAAATAATTGTGTGAAGTGTTGAAAAATTCCAAATAGTATTTCACATAATTTCATTTCACTCATTTGGTCACACTTTTTTTAATAGGCCAAGAATTCTATCAGTGTCTACTTCTGGGACATGACTTGATGCACAATATTGAAACCTTTTCAGGAATTGTCAATTTAAAATTTAACAAGGCATATACTACATGAATAATGTACTTAAATGACTGTTATGGTCCTCATGGGCCTTTAAAAAAAATATTTATTTTAGAGAAGGAGGGGAGAAAGCATGAGGGGGAGCAGCAGAGGGAGAAAGAGAAGGCTCCCCGCTGAGTGTAGAGCCCTACTCAGGGCTCCGTCCCAGGATCTGGAGATCATGACCTGAGTCAAAGGCAGGTGCTTAACCAACTAAGGAACCCAGGTGCCCCCCCCCCCGCAGGCCTGCTTTATACAAGGAATTGCTTTGTCCACATAACAATTAATATTTCTGTGTTTACAAAACATTTTTTCTTTTTTTTCAAGATTTCATTTATTTGAGAGAGAAGAAGCATGCAAGCGAGTGGGGTGGAGGGCGCAGAGGGAGAGGCAGCAAGGGTCCTAAACAGACTCTGCACTGAGCAGTAGCCCGACACAGGGCTTGACCTCACAACCCTGAGACAACGACCTAAGCAAAACCAAGAGTCAAAGGCTTAACTAGCTGTGCTACCCAGGCACTCCTATGAAGTATTCTTCTAATCAAAAAATTAAGCTATGAAAAATAGACACTTAGCCATTTCTCTTCCAGCCTTTCCAAAGGGAGAATCCATTGCAGCTGCCTTCTTGATTCCTCAATTCTAGGCAACCCCCGTCCACCCCAGCTTTCAGGCCATCGCTCCTGCACCTCAAGGGAAAAAAGAGGTAAGAGGGGAGTCTCAGTGTTCCAGGCTCCTATTTGTCTGGGAGAGAAATCTGACATTTTTAGCAGAAGAGTAAAATGTTTGCTTTGAAAAACGTAGAGACCCAGTTGCCTGGATACTGTTTGGAATACCTATCATGGAATCTGTGGGTGACCGGTAGTTGCTTTGGCCCTGTCTGAGTGTCCAACATGTTCAAGGGGAAAATGAGACCGCTCTAACAAATAACCCACACCTGCCTGGGCTTCCTCTGTGGTCCCCTGGGTGTGTATGTGTGCGTGTCACACACCCACACATATGCATGTAATGACTAGCTTCGTGTAAAAACTCTGCAACAAACATCAATTCTGTAAATTACCAGGGAGTCCTAATTGGGTTTGCTAGCAAAGCAACTTCTGTAAAAGCTATAAATAGTAGGCACATGCCTTCATAAGGAGTGTAGCTATTTCTTTTTTTAATAGGGGATTCTCATGTTACAAGGACATCACAGATTACTGAATAATTTATTTAATGGTAGATTGTATGAGCTTCAGTCTTTGCCAATGAGCTCATACCCAAATGTCTAAAGAAGATAAGGTGAGCAAACTATAGCTCAGGCTTGGGTGAGCTGCTTTTTTTTTTTTTTTTTTTTAGATTTGTGTGGCTATTATAGCTCTATATACATATTTTACTTGATATTATCTCCACTTCAAAGGTTGCAAATAGAATAGAGGCACCACTTTATTATTGACATTTAGTGAACTCATAACAATACATTCAACACGCAGCACTGAGAAACACAGAATAGAATGATGGCCTTGTCTACACGTGGTGATTTTAACAAAGGACTGTAATTTACCAGGGAGTGTTTGTTCTCTCTGAAAATATAAGGAGCTGAGAGAGGGCAAAATTCAACAAGAGTATGTTAGATTTGGAAAATAAAAACAAGAAAAAAAGATTTGGAGGGCTGTTTTTCTATGTACCCCTGTTGTTAGTTTTTCAATTATTTGGAGTTTAAAAACAATGACTTAAGTTTATTCAGTTTGCCTGTAACTCTATAAAGCTCTCAGGGGAGCAAAGGTAACTTGGGAGATGGGTATACTTTCCTGTCAAATGTAATTTTGATAAAGGTAAAATTTGCTTAAAAAGAAAACTTAAATTTGGGGCACCCAGGTGGCTCTGTTGGTTAAGCATCTGCCTTCAGCTCAGGGCCTGGAGCAGCCCAGGACCAAGCCTCACATCTGGCTTCCTGCTCAGTGGGGAGCCTGCTTCTCCCTCTGCGCCTTCCCTCTCTCTCTCACTTGAATAAATAAAATATTTTTAAAAAGGAAAAGTGAAATTTGGCAAAGAACGATGGAAAAAGAACAGACACATAATAACATACGAAGAAATTTATGGGGTCAACAAGGGTGGCAGAAGGCACTTCGTTTCATTAGTAATCAAGGAAATGCCAATTAAACCCATGAGATATCCCTGACCATTAAAATTTTCAAGTTTGCAAATAGCCAGTGCTCATGAGAATAGAGAATATTGGGAGGGACTGGCAGGGAGAGTTGACATTGAAGCAACAGTGTTGGAAAGTATGTACCGTCATCAGCTGAGGTTGAAGATTCACATACTTCCTTCACAGTTGAGGAAATGCCACTATGGAAAAATGATGCCCTGTGCAACAAGATATATACAAAAATGTTTTTATAGAGACATTGTTCCTAAGAATCCCAAGCTGGAAACACCCAAATGTCCACCCAACATAGGAAGGACAAGAGCTAGAGCCACTTACAGTGGTGGAGATGAATTTCACCAACATTAAGACACAAGTACACAGAGTGAAGATTCTTTGATAGAAGGCTCATAAACAGGGAAATTAAGCTCTACTGTTTAGGGGAATCCTTGTAACAAAAGTCAAGATAATGGTTACTTTTCGAGGAAGGGAAGGATTGTGACCAAGAACATGGTAAACAAGAAAAGTTCTCTTTCTTCACCTGGCTGTGGTTCCATGAGTTTTCACTTTATCCTTATTTACTATACCAGATACTGATGTTTAATGCACTTTTACATAGGTTACAGTTCATACACATGTGTGCATACAAAATGCTCTCTAACCATATTATTCAATGCTGAAAGATCAAGATTTTAAAAAAAAATTTTTTTAAGATTTTATTTATTTATTTGACAGAGAGAAACACAGCAAGAGAGGGAACACAAGCAAGGGAAGTGCGAGAGGGAGAAGCAGGCTTCCCACCAAGCAGGCAGCCCGATGCGGGACCTGATCCCAGGTCTCCGGGATCATGACCTGAGCCAAAGGCAGTTGCTCAACCAACTGATCCACCCAGGCGCCCCTGAAAGATCAAGATTTTTTTTTTTTTTAAAGATTTTATTTATTTGACAGAGAGAAACACAGCCAGAGAGGGAACACACGCAGGGGGAGTGAGAGAGGGAGAAGCAGGCTTCCCGCCGAGCAGGGAGCCTGATGTGGGACTCGATCCCAGGTCTCCAGGATCATGACCTGAGCCGAAGGCAGTCGCTTAACCAACTGAGCCACCCAGGCGCCCCGAAAGATCAAGATTTTTTAAAACAAACTCCGGAGTTCAATTTAGCACACTTAAACTGAACTTGTGTTCAGTTCAGTTGAATGAACATTTAAAACAGTAAGCCAGATCTTCTACAGAGTTCCACATGAGAATTCTGCCGTGCCTGCTGGGAAGACAGGTGGAAGGAGAGGAGGGAGCACTGCCATCTGAGCAGGGTTCCCTTCCAGCCAACCCTGACCCTCAGCAGCTGTTTTCCTGGGCAATTCTCTGGGCCTTGTTCTTCATTTGTAAAGAGGAGCAGTCCCAATTAGAACTCCTCTGAGAGTCTCCTAGTATATTCTTGGGAGTTCTCTGTGAGAGCTTAAAATTTTTTTCTGTAAGAAATTTTTCATTTTGACTAGCATCTACAAAATATGGGCAACATCTGGGGCCCCCATAGGTCCACCTTAGAGTTCACGGTGCCTGTATCATTCTCGTTTTATGACCACACTGGGGCCAGGTGTGCTATTTTGTCTTAAGCCAGTAAGAAGAAAACATAGGTGACCTTAATGAGTAAAGTCTGCCTTTGCCTAGTGAACCTCATGAAAGGCTCACAACCAAAGTTTTCACAGTTGGAAAGGACCATATCGTGTGAGATTTGAGTCATGGGACAATGCCTGGCCCAAAAAAGGGTCTGGGCATCTGAGTAACAAAGCAAGGGGCAGTTTCACGAAATCACATCATCTGTCTCACTTAAATTAATTAAATTTATTAAATTAATGGGTTAACTTGTATTGGTCTCATATTTGGGTTGTCAAAATCATGAATTTGTCTTGATTTAATAATTGTAGAAATTACAAGCCTATGGGATGTATGCCCAGTTTCATGTTTATACACATTTAGCTAACAGTCTTATAAAAGCAATTTACATCAACACTGGAAATCCTCAGATAATTTTTCTTCCTGATAAGGCACCACACGTCATTCGAATTAAAGTCTCACTGAACCCCATGACTGCCGCTGACTGTCCCATGATTCTGTTTCCATTTTGGAAATAAGCCCTTTCTCGAGTACATGTGAGGCTGCCTGGGATCCATCCCTTTTCACATCAACTGCAGGTGATTTTGCCTCCCAGGGACATTGGAAAGTATCTGGGGACCCTTGTGGTGGTCACAGCTGGAGGTTGGGCTAGTCAGGAGAGGCCGGGATGCCGCTAAACATACTATAGGTCAGCCCCCCCAGAAGAAAGACTCATCCAGGCCATCATCAGTAGTGTCCAGGTTGAGAACCCCTGATCCTGCATTCTGCAGCTTTAACTTCTTTTTTTAGATTTTATTTATTTATTTAACAGAGAGAGAGAGAGAGATCACAAGTAGTCAGAGAAGCAGGCTCCCCACTGAGCAGAGAGCCCTATGCAGGCCTCTATCCCAGGACCCTGAGATCATGACCTGAGCCGAAGGCAGAGGCTTTAATCCACTGAGCCACCCAGGCGCCCTACAGCTTTAACTTCTATAAGAAGCAAATCTTCGGGGCGCCTGGGTGGCTCAGTTGGTTAGTCGACTGCTTTCAGCTCAGGTCCTGATCCTGGAGACCCAGGATCGAGCCCCACATCGGGCTTCCTGCTTGGCGGGAAGCCTACTTCTCCCTCTCTCAGTCCCTCTGCTTGTGTTCCCTCTCTAGCTGTGTTTCTCTCTGTCAAATAAATAAATAAAATCTTTAAAAAAAAAAAAAAAGAAGCAAATCTTCGGTGTCTTTTCCCAGTTATTCAGGGTAGGGCAGTAGTGCTCTCATAACTTATCTCTCACAGCACCTGTTTCCTTCCACACAGCAGAAACAGGCAAGCAAGCAAAAACAACCCCCCAGGCATGAGGTCAGTTGCATGACTGGCTTGATTTAAGAAGGGAGGTTTAGAGGAGTCAAGCATGTGGCTATGTTTTGAGTCAAGCTTGTTCCAGCCTTCCTTTGTTGGGTCCTGGTCTGCCACCTACCTGGAGTGACTTGGCCTGATGTTAATTGCTAGTCTGTGGAGGGAATGTGCTCTCTGGTGATTCCCAGAGGAAGCCCCTGGAAAAACAATATTTGAGCAGAAATGGTAATGAGAGCTTCAAACAGATCAGAGTGGTTTCAGACATCTGAGAAATCTGGATCAGTCTCCAAAGTCGCTCTATAGGCCCATGTAATTGTGTGACGAAATGCCTTTAATGGCTGCTGAGGAAGGTCTGTTCCCTTGCTCTCCGTCCCCATGTAACCATTATATTTGTTCATGTGGATCCTGCTGTATGTTCCTAGGTCCTCCCTCCCCTCCCCCATCAGACGTTTAGGTCCTTCTGAATACAGCCTTCCATATCTTTGGCCAGCACTGGAATACTGCCCGGCATGTCCAGCATTGTGGCTGCTCCCCGGGTGGTCAACGCTGTCATGAGCTGTGAGAAAACAGGCCAGGTGGGATTATGGGTAATGGTTTCCCAAACATTGCCGGCCATCCCCTCCAGCCCTTTGCCCTGTTCACCTGTTACTCCAGTCATAACCAGCCTCTCAGCTTTGGAAGCAATAGGATCTGTGGCAGGAGGACAGCCCTTCATCCCCAGTACCAAAAAAGGGAGTGTGTTCTTCTTCACCAGGTCTGGGCAGGCTGCTTGAGGTACAGGGGTTCTGCGCACTCCCCCATCTCTACCCCATCTGGCCTCCTCCCCCACCACACTGTCACCACACCGCGGGGTCACGGAGACCACTGTGGGCAAGTCTCCCTCCCTCCTTAAAAACCAGTGATACCAGGCAGCCCTGAGGATGCCCCACATCCTGTCTAAAACTACATCCTTCCCCTCCCCCACCCCTTTTGAAAAAGAAAAAAAAATATCCTCTAAAACGCATCTTTCAAAGGCTCTGTCGGGGCACCATGCCTTTAGCATTACACACGTGGCCCTGGGGTGTGACCAGTATGGCCCTTATTTCCTGGCCTGACTTCCGGGGTCTGCTCAGATCCCACAGCTGAGAGGAGGCTGGAGCTGCCGTGCGGGCCCTGACAAGACTGAAGGCACAGGCCTCTCCACTCGGCACACAGCCTGCAACCCACTGAGTCGCCGTGGGCTCTTCGGTTGACACCCCTTCTCCAGGTGCTGGGGCCCACGTGGCTCAGGGCGGCTCAATGGGATAGGCGTGCACACCATGGCTAAGGAAGAAGAGACACCGAAGGCAAGGGAAGCTGGGCGTTGGCTGTGAGGGCATGCGGCCAGACCACAGGGTAGAAGGCCCATCCTGGGGTCAGAGGTCAGAAGGGCACTGAGCATAACGACTGCTGTTGTAGGAGACAGGTTGGGGGAGATGGGTCCAAGGATGTCCCTGAGCAGTTGCAGCCTAGGGGCTTTTTCATGGGATCTGGTGATGTTTTAAGTCTGGGGAAGGGCCACAAAGTGGGAGGTGGACTTGGAAGCATCAGGAGGATTAGGCATGATGGGACCCGTCCAATTTAGCCTGATTTTAAATCTACGACGTTCTGACTTGGTTGTGGGGGAAGGCAAGGAGCAGTTGCGAGTTTTCCCTGACTTTACCCCCACACAGTGACGACCTGGCGCCCAGTCTGGGACTCTGAAAGGGCGAGCCAGACTGTGCGTTAACCAGAGCCTGGGTGGGTCCCCAGCTCAGCAATGGGGGACTAGATAAGTGTGGCACCTGATGGGAGCCAGAACCTAACTTTAGCCTGCTAGGGGCCGATGCAAAGTGCGTAGTCTGTGGGCCCCTCGGCCTCACCCGGGCCACTTCTGTTTCACATCCTGCACCTGCATCGATTTGCATGTCTCCCAGCTGGCTGGCCACGTTCTGAGGCGGAGAACATGAGAGAGTCACTTGGGACTCCCTGTTTCCTTGGCAGCAGTCAGCTTCCAGCTCTCTTCCAACCCTGGGAGCAAAGTGTCTCTTCCTGCATCTCTGACCCAGAAGTGGGCTCAAGGAGGGGCGGGGCCCGGCCCAGGTCTGAGTCTGGGGATACAAGGGGGGAGGGGTGGGGAGACCCAACTGGCCCTGGGAGTTGGGGTCTGACTGGTACAGCTGCCTGTGGTCTGGTTGGGAGGGGATCCGGGCCCCTGTTTCTCCTTCAGGCTTGGTTCTTGTCCTGATGGCTTAGCTCGCTAAACAAAGATTGGATAGAGAAAACAAAAGGAGAAAAATGGGAAATTAACAGCTCTGGTTAAAAGTCTGATGAACGAGAAAGTTAAAACCAATTAACCAAATGAGATTTCAATTATCCCATATACTTTCTGGTCCTTTTCTGATACACAGCCAGGGGTCAGAGTTAAATGTTGGATGCAGGCATACAACAGTTCACACCCACTCATCTGTGAATTCTCTAGACTCCAGCTTGAAACCTGGTGTGCTCAGGGTGCTCCCCCCTCCCAGGAGCTGAGGCCACCCAGGTGGTGTCCTATGTATGTCTAGCCCGCAGGCTGAAGAAGACTGATGGGGGTCATAGCCTGCCGGCCCCCAGGAAAGACACAGGGATGAGCTGCAGGAGGGGAAGCACTTGGAGAAGGCAGAGAAACGTCTCTCCTGCATCATGCTCTGGGAGAACGCCCAAGTCCTGAAGTCTGGCCCTGAGGGATTACCACATTTTAGAGGAACATCAAGGAACAGATCTGAGTGATGGAAAGAAGCCAAACTGTGAGAGCCGCAAGTGCCCCTCTGGCATGAAGAGTAGATCTCGCTGCCAGGCATCGCAGGCCTAGAATTCTCCACCAGCGGCCTATCCCCTTTCACCCTATTTATTCTTCCTATGCACTGCACTAGGTCATTCGGGAAAAAAAAAAAAATGCAAACACAGGCTGTGAAGTTCCCAAAAGTATCTCTCGGGTTCCACTTAAAGTCAAGTGGGCTGTGATCCCATAGGAAATGTCAAAACTGGTACAAAAGAACGAAATCTCTTCTGCATAAGCCACAGCTCCGTTAAGCTCTGTTAGTCTATGGGATATGGGGCAGAATTACTGTTCCTATTTGAAATGCAGTTTCTACCCTGCCTATAATGGGCCATCCAAACCTATCTCCTGGCCCACGAGGCGCCTGTTGCTGTCCTGGGCCTGAATCTATGTTCAAATCACAGCAACACTGCCGGACTTCCTACCCAGGAAACAGAGTCTGTCCAATTTAATACAACACCCCGTCCCATATACCTTCAGTATACAGCTGGTGACTAGCTGGGAACACGGAACTATAACTCGAGTCACCTTAGTTCCTGCGTGTCTGGCAGTAGAGGGCAAGTCCTCACAGGGTGGGCACCTTAGGAGCCGCTGAGAACATTATTTTCTCTAACATGCTCCAGTCACTGGAATTGTCAGCCATGACTTTGAGGAATTGACATGGTCCCCTCCGATGAACCCCCCCTGAGAAACCACCATTCCCTAAGCTCTCTGGCTTTGCTGGGGGAGGGCCTGGAGCAGATGTGTTCTCACTGCTGCATAAAGAGCTCCGACATCAAATCCTGAGTAGCAGGAGAACCACCAGAAATCACAGTTCCTCAGAAATATGCTCCCAAGGAGACACTTGCCATTCTTATTTTATATGAACCTGGGAGAAATATTTCTCCCTATGCTGTGAGAAATAGAGGAGATGACCTTGGCGTTCCCTGCTAAAATGGATTTCCTCAAGAGTCCTGAATCTAAGTGACAAAATCAGTTAGCATGTGTGGGGTACGTGTTAGAGAAGACCCTGTGTGCTTGAGGGCCATAGGGTTGGGTCTCCCAGTGTGGGGGCAGAGACACAGAAGTGGGGGTTTCTGTCGGAGACAAGTACAGGGGCTGATCTAAGAATACAACAAGGTGGGCAGAGAAACCAAAGAACTAGACCTTCAAAATGGCCATTTCTCAGGCACCTCGGTGGCTCAATGGGTTAAAGCCTCTGCCTTCAGCTCAGGTCATGATCTCAGGGTCCTGGGATCGAAGCTCCCATTGGGCTCTCTGCTCAGCAGGGAGCCTGCTTCCTCCTCTCTCTCTGCCTGCCTCTCTGCTTACTTGTGATCTCTCTCTCTGTCAAATACATAAAATCTTTTTTTAAAAAATGACCATTTCTCTTTGGAAACCATACAAGTAAGTAGATCACTCTGTTTGGTTTCCACGAGGCGTGGCTTTGTCCTCTAGCCCAAAGATACGAAGTCCTGGGGCCGTGCAAATGTGGACAAGCCAAGCAAAGGAACATTTCACATTTACATGACTTTTAACCCATGTGGCTGCCCCTGCTGCTCACAACAACTTCTGAAGGAAAAAAGAATTATTTTCTTCATTTCACAAGTGAAAACCATGGCGTCTGAGAGGCTAAATGACTTCTGAAAAGCCACACTCTTTGTAAGTGGCAGAGCCTGGATTAGAACCTGCCTGCTCTAACTTTAAATTCGGGACTCTTCCGGCAATGGCAGTAGCTTTAAAACCATGTACCCAACAGAACATCCTGGGAGCAGAAGGGGAGCGTGGCATCCTTGACTCCCACTCAGATGGGAGCAGCTCCAGTTTCATTGGCTTTCTCTATTGGTGTTGCAGTCAAGATTTAAAACAGCTTGAAGGGGTACCTGAGCAGCCCGGTAGGTTAAGCGCCGTTGTCTTTTTTTTGGCTCAGGTCCTGATTTTGGCGTCAGGCTCCACGCTCAGCCGCGAGTCTGCGGGAGATTCTCTCCCTCTGCCTCCGCCCCACCTTGCGCACGTGCGGGTATTCTCTCTCTCAAAATAAATAAGTCTTTTTAAAAAATAAATAAAATAGATTGAAAGCTCGCTGTACTCTGCCATGATGCCTCCAGTCAGGAGGTCAGGCTGCAGGGCAAGGAGCCCCCTGGGAACATGTGCAAGGAAAGGTGACGGGGAGACAGCGGCAGCTCAAGCAAATTCCCTGTACCCATTACTTCCGGGCTCCTCCATACCGGGGCTGATCCCGAGGGTTGGCTTAAGGTGGGGCACCGCCCCTTCCTGGTGCGAGGCCACGCAGGGGGTCACCCTCACAGGTCTGAGTCCGGAGACCTCCCAATACTTTGTCCCTTTCTTCAGAGCTCTTCCTTCAAGTGGCTCTGTCTGCTCCCTGGCTGCTGTTCTGATCTTCCCAGGAGCTCTGCATTGCACCTGCTAGTTTTAGCCACTCCAAACCGAGCTGCTTAGAAACGGCCTCTTTCTGTCCCCCAGCTTCCGAGCTTCCAAGAATACAACATGGCCTCTTTCTGTCCCCCAGCTTCCGAGCTGGCAATGTTCTGGTTAACCAAGGGCCTCCCGGAGCTGTGTGAAGTCAGGCAAATCAGTGAAGGTTGAGTTTTGACCCTTTCACCGAGACTTAAGAAGCTGCCTCCTACAGATAAAAGACATATCTCAGGTCTGCCTCTGCTGATCATTGTGGTTGATGGAGCTAAATGCTTCCTTTTGTTCTGATTTTACCTACAGCTTGTTTTTGTCATTTGTTTTCACATCTCTCTCTCCTTAAACTACGTGGGATAGAAGGAAGTCAGACCTAGACATAGGTCTGCACTTATATACTGTGTGATCTTGGATAAGTTACTCAACCTCTCTGATCTTCCTTTCTTCATTTATATATACAAAAAGATAATACCACTGCACAGGGTTGATGTTTGTTTTTTAAATGAAGAATGAATGAAATAAACTTGTACGGTGCTTAGCACAGAGTGAAACTTTAATAGATGCTAGTTTCTCCTTCCTCCTTAAGGATTAGAACCCCAAATTTACCCTCATTTGTTCTCCCATAATCTGGCACAGCAGCATACATAACATACTCTCAGTCAATGCTTGTTGATAGTATGAATGAATAAATAAGGAGTGAATCAAGAGAGCATACACGAAAGTGATAGACCACAAGAAAAGTTGCCAAAACAAGTAAGAATGTTAGAATTTAAGAACTGAGAGAAATATCAAAGAGAGAAATATCAAATATCAAAAAATATCCAAAATGTACATACAAATATGGTCATTTTTGCGATCTTTATAATGGCAGAACTTTTGAAATAACCTAAATGTTCAACAAAGGGAACTGGATACATTAGTTAAAGTAGTTTAATATAAAATTCCAGGGGCGCCTGGGTGGCTCAGTTGGTTAAGCGACTGCCTTTGGCTCAGGTCATGATCCCGGAGACCCGGTATCGAGTCCCACGTCGGGGGGAAGCCTGCTTCTCCCTCTCTCACTTCCCCTGCTTGTGTTCCCCTTCTGGCTGTGTTTCTCTCTGTCAAATAAATAAAATCTTAAAAAAAAAAATTCTATGCAACCATTTTCAAAATGTAGATTTTAGAAGTATTGTTCCATAAAAATATCCAGAACATATTTTTAGGTGAATTGGTATGTTATAAAGTTGCACTCCTGTAGAACTAATTTCTCTATAGTTCAAAAGAAATACCTGGAAGATTATTAAAAGACAATTATTATTTCTAGATGGTAGAATTATGGTAATTTTATTGTATATACTATATTCTAATATTTGAATTTTTTTAAGTATCACTCATAATCAGGAAAAAAAATTTTCTTTTGGAAAACCAAAACACACAAAGGGTATAAAAATCAGTGTTAGGGTTTTTTGGGTTCTTAATGTCAAACCACTTTAAACTCGCTTAGAGTCGAGGGAAACTGTGTTTGGAAGACCAGTCTGACTGTAGGAAGGTCAAGATGTGAGTGCAACACAAGAATAGCTAGAAAGAGATCTGGCATCCCTCATCTCTGAGTGTGGGTATCTGTCCTACTGCAGGCCAGTTTCCTCCACGTGGCAGGACTTGCCATCTGGAGTTCGGAGCTGCTAGTCTCCACCACAGAGAGAAAATGAGCACTGTGCTCTGTGGTCCCTAGGTCATGAATTCCAAAAATATACTGCGATTGGCCCCACCGGATTAGACATCCATCCTTAACCCAGATGCTGTGCCCAGGGCTTGGCAGTGCTCTATAATTGGTCCAGCTTATGGCCCATTTCCATCCTTTGGTCCATCAGTGTGCCCAGGGGGGAAGGTCCTGTCAGAAGAGCTTATTGAGAAATGATTGTCCCCTTCCCCCCACACCCATCTGCTATGAACTGATATTTCCTTGGATGTGAGGAGGACAGGATGGGACATTCTGAGTGTGGGGTCTTAATTTCTGTCTTCAGAGAAGGACAGGGGAAGGCTGGAAGTAGAAGGTGGCCAGGATCGGACTGAGCATTATCTGTATCAGAAACAATAAGTGAACCTCCCCAACCTGTCCCCATGCTGATGTGAAGGTTCATCTGAGTCCTCAGAGAGCTTAGGGCTCACTCCAGGGGCTATGGGCTGGCTGGAAAGAGGAAGTAGCTTGTGTTGTCACAGCTTCTCTTCTGGGGAACCTTACATCACTTCCATATAAAGAAGGAGAAATAGATCTTCCAAAGAATGATGCATTTTCCTGGAGTGTCTTACATAAAACAAGCAGAGTTCAATGAAACATGCCATGGTTTCCATCCTTCTGGGCATTCCCCACTTCATTTATTTACTTAGGAGATGGTAATTTAATTTCTTCCCAAATAGAGTGAATATGGCTAGAAAATAAACACTTGACATTACAGTAGGCCCTCATGATAACATAGCTTACTGTGACAATTCAGTGTGGAATACATATCCCTTTCCGGGATGATGGCACCATGAAGCCCTGATGATGAAGAGCTAGGCTTTAGCCATCACTGAGCCCCAGGGCAGTGCTGGTCCACACTAGGTACTCAAAGGTTAAGGGTGCTCAAATATCTTATGGTTCGTTCTTAACATATTTATTTCTTTGCGTTTCTATTGTTTTTTTTTTCTTTCTTTCTGCCCTTTTTCTGTATAGTAAGGATACTGTACATTGCCCCAAATCTTCTGGTTCCTGCAATAAATCATTTTCAGAGGCATGTTCTTTGTTTGAGCCTTTGCAATGATGTTCCCTTTACCTTGTATAGCATTTCCCCACAGAATTCACTTTTTACCTTTTTATCCATCCTTGATCAAGGGAAGATCTATCCTCCTACCAACAGAGAAGCTATTTGGACTGCCTTGGGTGGGGGGGGTTGCTCCCTCTCCAGTTGAGCCCTGGATGAATCTTAGTTCTGTAGATGGCAGCGGGTTTGTGGGTATAACTCCCAGCCCACTAGAAGCAATCGTCTCTCGTGGTGGATTAATCCATCTCTCAGCAAAAACATTGCTCTGGAAGCTCTACTGGTCCTCAGTCTATTTCCTTTTGCCCTAAAACAATATAGCACATTCTATTTCTAAGATTCACAAGAGGATTTTAGTATGACATCATATAGAATTACATGTCTCATCCCTTAATAGCCACTACAGTGAGACACATTAGAGTACATTTTGTTTATACTAAAACTGAATAATCATTGAGCACTGAGGGGAACAAGAAGAGTGTTTTCCTTTCCTATTTAGTATAGTTATGTAACAAAGAAACAAAAACAGCCACCAAAAGCCATGACAAATCTGGCAACATAGATCCCCATTTCATGGCCATATATCGTCACTATTATTTACCTTCTTTCCAGCAGGAAATTGATTTTCAGTTGCAAGTAAGGGGCCATACATCAAGAGGTGCCTAAATGGTAAGGATATTTGTTTTTATTAAACAAGTCCAAGAGTATGGTGTCTCAGGGAAGGTCTGGCCATGTAATCAAGGGCTCAGACTCCTGCTCTCCTTCACACTGACTTAATAGGCATATTGCTCATCATCATCCTGTGTATTGCTTCATGGACTTGATGTGGCTGCCTTAGTTCCAGGCATCATACCCATATTCCAGATAGGAAAGGGGAAAAAGGGATGACAGCAAACTTTTTTTCAAGGCTGTCCCTTTCATTAGAAAGGCAAACCTTTCCTGGAAAACTCCCAGCTTTTATTTTATGTCTCATTGGTCCCCACTGGTAACATTTCACTCCTAGCAGCAAAGGAGTATGGAACAATGAGCAGTTTACCAAGAGAAATCGTATAGCCATGACTAGATGGAATTTACCAATTTTTTTAAAAAGATTTTATTTATCTACTTGACCCAGAGAAACACAGCTAGAGAGGGAACAGGAGCAGGGAGAGTGAGAGAGGGAGAACCAGGCTTCCCATTGAGCAGGGAGCCCGACGCGGGGCTCAATCCTGGACCTCCAGGATCATGACCTGAGCCCAAGGCAGATGCTTAATGACTGAGTCACCCAGGTGCCCCTTGAATTTATCAATCTTAATTCATTCTCTGAGTCAAAGTATATTGTAGCGACCCATCACCAGCCTCCACCACCATCTGAACAAAATTAGTCTTGTGTTTGCAACCACTCCTGACAGCCAAGGACAGGCTTGGCTGTGCTATTTTTAGCTGTAGTGACGATGGCTGTGGAACTGACCAGCGCTTTTCTAAGATAAGGAGACTTTGAAAATGGTGAAATGACGTATGATTTTCACAAATTTGCGTGCCATCCTTGTGCAGGGGCCAGACTAATCTTCTCTGTATCGTTTTAATTTTTGTAAATGTGCTGCCGAAGGAAGCATGAAATGACATATGGTTTTGATCTCTGATAAGAAATTTGGAGTCCATGGAACTGAATATTATTTAGTTCAGCATATTTAAGAAATGACAGTGTGGCTTATTGAGCTCAAGAGGACCACAGAGAAATCAAATCAAATAATATTTATACAGTCTTCCTTTCCAAAAGCAAGTATTTTCTGAATCCAGTATAGACAGAATTATAAACACCATTTACACTGATGGTTCAAATTTCTCTGAGTAAATTCTAAGAACTGCAAACTTCAAAGATCACTTTCTAGTCTATATTTCTGCTGAACGCAGAGTGAAAGTCACTCTTGGGTTGTGGCTTCCTCCACTGCAGCAAAGATTGCAGGGGCCCATTGCCTGCTCCTGTTTCTTCTCTTTCCTGGTTATTGTCTCTCAGGATCACCCCATAGTAAGGTTCATTTTGGTATTTGAGGACTTCTATTAGCACTCACAGGTGAAAGGTATGGAGTTAAGGTGTCCAACCATCCAAGATTTATAGGACTGAGGCTTTCCTAGGAAGTAGGACTTTGAGTGCTAAAACCAAAACTGTCCTAGGCAAACTAAAATGGTTGGTCACCTAAGGGATTATCGCCAACATGAAAAAGGATGAGGGAGAGGGGGTTTGAGAAGAAGGAAGGAGAGGGAAAGGAGGACCTGGGAAGTATGGTCATTCAACCCAACTTTAAAGTTTATGGCTTTTCTTTCCATCTTAATAACTAGGATTCCTGCACATCCACTCACCAGCGATACTTAACTTCATCATTTCTTTGGGTTCTTTACTCTTCCAGTCTGTACATAATTGCCCAGTTTTTACCTCCCACTTCTGTCCGACTATAAATAATATGTTTCCCAATTCCTGTTCCTGTACACCAGATTCAGGGGCACTATAAGAGAATGCTATGAAGCCCTCTCTGATCCAGCACACAGCAATGATAGAGAACATAGAAAAGTCATAGGCACACCCAGGGCGCCTGAGTGACACAGTCGGTTAAGTGTCTGACTCTTGGTTCTGTGTCAGAGCATGAACTTGGAGTCGTGAAACAGCTCTGCGGTGGGCTCAAGTCGGCTTGAGATTCTTTCTCCCTCTCCTTCTGCCCCTCTCACTCATGTGTGCACGTGCTCTCTAATAAATAAATCTTTTTTGAAAAAAGTAATAGCCACACTCAAAGATAGATAGATAGATAGAGATAGATTTATAGATAGATTGATAGATAGATAGATATAGCTATATAGATATTCCATGGTCCTAGAATAGAATCAAAATGCAAAGGAAAGAGTAGGGGCTCATTTGAGGGCCTGCCAGGCTCTGGATCTGGAAGTAGGTAGTAGGAGCCTTGAGTTTGGCTTCTGCAGATAAAAGCATACTGGAGGGGAAAGGTGCTCCATGGGAGGCATGGGAACTAGAGTCATGCTCAGAGCTCACAACTGGAATTATGTACAGACTGGGCCTTTCCTGGTTTCTGAAAGGAAACTAGAAAACTTATGCCTACCATTGAGGTATAGCTTCATGTTTTGAGAACCAGACTCAAACATAAACCCCACAAGGAGGAATACACAGAGAAAAAAAAAGGCAGGGGGAAAAAATTCCTAAATATGATGATCCTGTAAACCCAACTTTAAAATTCATGAAGAGATTGAATGCCAAGAAAGATCCAATAAAATCAATAATTGGTTTATGAATTTTTCAAGAAAGAAATAATAAAAAATTTTGGAAAACACTTAAAAATATACACACTTCGCATCCTTAAAGAGATTGATGAAGGCATTACATCCTTACAAAAGATTCACACCAGTGATCTATTTCAACATTAAAACAGACAAATGAAGTAAATACAGGTGGATATAAAACAGAAATTATGAAGAAAAATATAACCATTGAAAAATTTTTAAAAGCTCCATAGGATAGTTTCTAAACTGAATGTAGCTGAAGAGAGAATTAATAAATTGGCATTGAGAGAAATTCACCCAGAAGGTAATAGCTTCAAAGGAGCCATAGAAATGAGACCGAGGATGGCAGGTGTGTGGTTATGGATGGGGGCTCGGGAAGGGCTTGTCAGGGTGACCTTTGAGCAGCTACCTGACCAAGTACGGATGTGAGTAATGAGAACATAAGTAAATATAAATCAAATTCATAGACACACAGTAGTAATAATACATATTTTCCAAGCAGCTGTGAGAATTAAACAGCATGCATAAAACATCTAGCCTAGTGCCGACACATAATTTATAACAAATGTTAAGCAGCTCTGCTTCTCTTTCTAAAAACCCAAGAAAAAAGAATAGAGTTTGGGAGCATCTAGGTGGCTCAGTCATTTAAATGTCTGCCTTTGACTCAGGTCATGATCTCAAGGTCCTGGGGTGGAGTTCTGCACCCAGGTCCCTTCTCAGTGGGGAGTCTGCTTCTCCCTCTCCCTCTGCACTCTCTCTCTCTCTTTTTAAAGATTTTATTTTTATTTATTTGACAGAGAGAAATACAGCTAAAGAGGGAACACAAGCAGAGGGAGTGAGAGAGGGAGAAGCAGGCTTCCCGCCGAGCAGGGAGCCCGATGTGGGACTCAATCCCGGGTCTCCAGGATCATGACCTGAGCCGAAGGCAGTCGCTTAACCAACTGAGCCACCCAGGCGCCCCCTGCACTCTCTCTTTTTTTCCCACTCTCTCTCTCAAACAAATAAGTAAAAGCTTAAAAAAATAGAATTTAGTTTTTTGCCTCCATATCGAGGGGGCTTTGGCCACGTCTGCTCCAGCCCAGCATCATTCCCAGGGGACTCGAATTGGCTGATGATTTTTGATTCTAATAATGGAGGATTCAGTTCTTTGTGACAAAGTGGCTGGAACGTTGTCAGCTGTTCATGTGCCTGTTCTCTCCGTCTGCTTCTCTCCCTTGAGAACAAACTCTGTTTTCCCCTCAAGCACGATCTAAACAAGCTAGTCATGTCCAAAATGCAGAGATGACATTTTAATGTATCCAGCAGCCTGGCTAGTAGTTTCTCTGCAAACTCTCAGAATTTCCTCAGCACCGGCTCTAAGCACTTTTCTCTGTTCCATCTTGTCTAGAGCCTCAAAAGTAGTCCTGACAGAGGTCACGAAGGGGAGAGAGACAAAGCCACCCTCATTCTGAGCAGTGAGCCTTTTCAACTCGCAGGCCCCTGATGGAAACATTCCCTAATGAAAAGAACAAAATAAGACTGGTTCACAGTGAACAACAACAGAATGTTCCATCGGACAGAGAGCCGCTTCTTGGAACGTGGGAATCTGAGAGACTGGATTGCATTCAAAAAAAAAAAAAAAAAAATGCCCCTAAAGTGATAAAGAGCAAGTCCTGGGGGCGGGGTTTGCGGCGCGAAGCCCGCGGTGGGGGGTGAGTATCCTGGACACTGAATGAGGCTGGGATGTGAGGCGGATGGTCAAGGACGGTGGGCGGAGCGGCTTCTTCCTTCCCCCCCCACCTCCCCGAGCGAGACCTAGAAGCACAAAGGAGCTGGAGGTGCGGTGTGTGTTTGTTTTTCTAACCAGAAGAGAGAAAATAAATTGGTCCCACCCTCTCTGCGTGGTGGTCAGGAAAAGGTTGTTTTCAGAAAGAGAGAAGGAAGAGGAAACATCCCTTTTTGCTGGGCATTTGCTCCCGGGGGCAAGGTGGGCTGAAAGAGTCTGGATGGTGGTCCTGGGAGCCCCTCAGCTTCCCCCACACACACCCACGCGGGTGCACAACTGTCCGTACTAGCAAGTCTGTAAAAAAAAAAAAAAAAAAGGTCAGTCTTCCCCTTGTTTATTTTGAGGCTTTCTTTTTCTTTTTAAAAAACTGCACATCTCACCAAGTCTGAATTAGTGAAAAGAAAATAGTGAAGAACTGAGCTTTGCCACTTCAGCCGCAGTTAGAGGTAAATGTTCATGCTTGGAATGGAGAAAAATAACTGGACTTGCAGGGATGGGTGGTGGGATTCTAAGGTCCCCCATGTCCCTCAGCATAGGTATCCAGTGAGTCTTTTGGAGAAGAAGAAGAAGGGGGGAAAAAAAACCCTTAAATTTGTATCACATTAAAAACAAAAAAATCAGATGCTTGGGATGAGGACAGAGAGATCATTGCACAACCAGCAGAACGAGTGTGATGTATTGTGGCTTGGCTGTCTTCACGTACATTGGGCTGCTGTGTTCTCCATGCTTGTCCATCACACACACACACAGAGACATGGGAGCTTGGAGTACCTTTTGACCAAGATCTGGGTCCCTGTGGTAGGCAGGGAGGAGAGCCATCGAACAGAGAAAACTCCATATTGAGAAGGGACCCCTTGGGGATTTCTTAGGCAGGGCCCCTGCCTCGCAGTCAACTCCTCACTTGTGTTTTGGTTAAATTAATGCAGGGCACCGTCCAGCAAGCGCACATGGACCTGACACCCTTCCTGGGGGAGGGAGGGAAGGATAGTCATTTTGCTGGCCCCAGAGAACCAGTTGCCTGCCCACAGAGACTGCCACGGGGTAAAGGGAGTAACGAAATAAGTTGTAAGTTCATGGTTAAGTCCTTTTTTCCTTTTTAAAACTAGTTCCTAGGGCGCCTGGGTGGCTCAGTGGGTTAAAGCCTCTGCCTTTGGCTCAGGTCATGATCTCAGGGTCCTGGGATCAAGGCCCGCATCGGGCTCTCTGCTTGGCAGGGAGCCTGCTTCCTCCTCTCTCTCTGTCTGCCTCTCTGCCTACTTGTGATCTCTCTGTCAAATGAATAAATAAAACCTTAAATAAAAAAAAAAAAACTAGTTCCTCATTCTAGTTAGAAACACTGCATTGATCTATTTTCTCTTCTTATGCTTCAATACATATGGGTGTTGTTTTTTTTTTAATTCATCTACTTTTTAAAGTTCACTGCCTTTCCTCATGTGATCTTCCACAAACCACAGCCCTTGTGACAGCCAGGAGAGCGTTCTGAGGACAGATGGGACTGTAACTGCTCAGTATTTTCAAAGGGCCTTGCAGGCCACATACTGTCATCATCAATTTCCCTGCCCCTCAGCCTTAATTTTAAAAAAGGCCTTTGTTCCAGCCCCAGGGCTCTAGCACGTTTGTCTGGGACTCCCAAAGAGTGAAAGACTTGGGAAATGGGAGCCCAGAAAGCAGACACCTGCTCATATAGAGCAAAATAGCAATGAAGCCAAACTAAAAACTAGAAGTCAGTGGTTCTGAGGGACTTTCTCAAGAAGCATGTCTTTTCTTAAAGATTGTATTTGTTTATTTGAGAGAAAGAGAGAGCAGGTAGGGAGGGGGCAAAGGGACAAAGAGAAGCAGACTGCTCACTGAGCTAGGAGCCTGACACGGGGCTCTATCCAGAAACTCTGGGATCATGACCTGAGCCAAAGGCAGACGTTGCCTGGACTGAGCCACCCAGGCACCCTTTCAGAAGCATGTTTTTAAATTAGAACATCTGTGCGTGGGGATTTATTTTGTGCATGATAGCTAAGTGCAATCATATAAGGTGCCCATTAAAAACACAACTTGGGGCGCCGGGGTGGCTCAATGGGTAAAGCCTCTGCCTTCAGCTCAGGTCATGATCTCAGGGCCCTGGGATCGAGGCCCGCATCGGGCTCTCTGCTCAGAAGGGAGCCTGTTCCTCCTTTCTCTCTCTCTCTGCCTGCCTCTCTGCCTACTTGTGATCTCTCTCTCTGTCAAATAAATAAATAAAATCTTAAAAAATACACACACACAACCTGGAGCAGAAGCATATAATCTAGTCTATCTGTCGAGTTTAACTAGGAGTACTGGTTTGAATAGCTAATAATTTGACACCGGGCAGAAAAATTATGTGTCTCTTCTTGGACAAGACTCAGGAATGATCATCCCTCCCTTGTCTCCTGATGAAATCAATAGTGATTTTAGCAGCTGCTATTATAACTCTGCTACTTTATTTCTGTTTTAATCAGAGCAGATTACTTTTGACCAAACTAGCATCTCTGTATATGTAATTTATACTGTATGACCTCTTTCAGTTAATGAGAAATGATTCCCTCTGTTCATCTGATATTTGTTCAAAGCTGATTTATCCTGACCAATATGATGCTAATTATAGAAGTGCAGTTAGCTCTTTCAGACAGTTTCTATTGTGAGAGCTCTTGAAAGTACAACACAGAAGAATAAAACGGAGCAGACATGTAATTAGGGAGATTATGAAAATCCTCTCCCAGGTATCAAAATGCATTCGAAGGGTCAGAATTTTGATCTTTGTATTAGGATGCCTGTATCCTCTACTGGGCCAACTTGATCCTTCAGTTTTGTGGCATAAAAATCTCTGACTCTCATAGAGGCTGGGAAAAAAAGGTAGATGAGTAAGACAGGCAGGATTCAAATTCAAGTGCGTGTACTTGTGCCATGTGAGGGTGGACCTTGGACCTGGAGGTCCTTCCTCTGAAGGAGGCCTCCTCCCTCAGCTCCGTAATATCAGGGGAACTAGGGACCACAATGTGGCCAGAGAGGCCAAAAATTGGATTTGAGTGAAATATCTTGACTTTTAGTGGGTCCAATTTTCTTCTTTCTTTAATTTTTAAATACTGGGCCAGATCAAATAGTTTATCTGAGGGTTTGATCTAGTGGCTGCCATTTTGTGACCCCCTGCTCCGTTCCATTCAAAGGTCCTTTCAGTACAGGTAGTCTTAAAAATGGTCCACACTCTAGCTGGAGCATCCACCAGGTGGCAGGCAGAGGTAGCCGATCTCTTTTGCTTGCCAGCTTTCCTGGAGTCTGCTTGCCTGCATCTGTCTGCAATTTAACAGCTGTCCTCTTGGCCCCACCAACCACTGTCCCCCAAATCCTAAAGCAGCCCAACACTTGAGTCCTATCATCACCAGACATGGATATGCCAGGAGACTTGGCCAACAGGCCACCATAGCACAGCCCAGCGCCCACCCTCCCGTCCGGGGCCGCTGGCGGCCAGTCACTGGAGTGTGAAGGGCTAACAACTTTGACTCTGCTTCCTCCCTCCTCTGGTATGAGAGCACTGGGTAGGAGGTAGAAAGCTGCTGAAAATGAAAACCATCCCCGCCCCGGGGCTGCTTCCTGCTGTAACCGGAAGCAAACAGCTCTTCTGGGCAGATATCGGGGACCATCAAGGTCTACTTGATGCTAATACCTGTGTTTGAGACCTCAGTTCCTGATCCCCTGCTTGGCCTTGCCCTTTCCAAGCCAGAACTTGTCCTGCCCTCAGTGTGGTTTGGACCCTTACCCCGTTACTTCTATCCACAGCATCCCCACTGCAGTGCACAACTCTAGCCTGCCTCCTACCCAACCAAGACTCTCTAGTGGTCCCCTCCTCTGCTCAGCCCAGACTCTCCTGGCCCAGCCCCAGCCTCTGCCCCAGCTTCCCTGGGGCTCACCACACCCCATCCTCTCTGTGCTCTGTTCAGGCACTTAAAGCCCCTGCCCCACCCCCCAGAGCTGCCTCATTTCCTCTTCTCAGAAGGCATAGCACTAAAGACAGCACACAGCATGCATCTGTGACTTGGGGAGAATGGGACAAGGAGAGATGGCTTTTCATTTACACTGAGAATTAGCAGGACAAGACAGCTCTAAATTGTGGCAGGAGAGAGAAAGGCTGTAAAATACTAGAATTTATTATCTGGGAAGATTCAGCAATTTCAAGTTTTCTGAGTAGATGAGAAAGCCCAGTGCTTGCAATGGGGATTGGCTGGGAGTGGGGAGCCCCGCTGTGGACCATGGAAGGGACAGATGGGCTCTAAGACCAGCCCTCCAGACTACCCTGTCCTCTTCCTGACCAGCTGCGAATGGAGGTGATCTTTTAAGGAAAAGTATGGGCTCATTTAAAGGGGGCTTAAAGAAGGCCATGTCAGGCAAGTTTCCGTAATGCCAAATTACAGAAGGGCATCGTAAATTGGGGAGTCTGGGAATTCAGGGGCCTGACTCATGGTCTGGTCCAAGTCTGTGGGAACTCAGGCAAAGCACCAGATCTCTCTAACAACTCACCAATACAGCAGTTGGATTAGAGGGACTGTTAGTTGCCTAAGGTAGCACAACAACCCTTCACAGCTTAAAACAAGAAGTCTGCTGTCTCACAGCTTCTATGAGTCAGTGACCCAGTCTCCCTGAGGCTGCAGTCCTCTCAGGGCTGGACACAGAAAGATCTGCTTTCTAGTTCACTCAAGTGGTTATCGGCAAGATTCAGTGTTCTGCCTCCTAGAATTAAAGACTTGGTTGGAGGAAGAGCCCGGGCTCCTCGATGGCTGTTGGCTAGAGGCCTCCCTGTTTCTTGCTACATGGGTCTCTCCAAGCGGCAGCACACAACATGGCGGCTGGCTTTCTTTAGCATCAGTGAGAGAGGGCCAGCAAGAGGGAGTCAGAGTCTTTGCGACTTCCCTTCACTTGTGTGGCATTCTGTTCCTTAGAACTGACTCACTAAATCCAGCCCACACCCAAAGGAAGGGAGTACAGAAGCGTGAATGCCAGGAGGCGGCGATCACTGGGAGGTCTTCTAGAGCCTGCCTACCCAGATTATCTTCTAGGCCTCTCAGATTCTGTGACTCCTCCTCTCTCTCTCCCAGCAGGAAGCTACAGAACATGCATTCTGTTTACAGCCCCAAATACCAATCCTGTAAGTCAAGTGTCTGAATGGTTCTGCCTTATTCTTCACCCAGAGTTAACCAACATAAACATGTTGTTAGATAGGAAAACCATCTTATCCCCAAGAGTTAGACGGTGAAAAGAAAACATGGCATTCTCTCTATGTCTGTGCCATCGACCATCTGAGGACTCTGCTGGTAGACTGAACATCTGGGAAAATACGTCTTTGTTTAGATCACTTCAAAATCAAAGGCGCTGATGTCCACTTACCCAAATCCAGGTTGATTTGAGATAAACTCCTGCATTGCTGGGAGGAGCATTACAATTCAAAGGTCACTCCCCACTCTCACTTTCTTTACAAAACAAGGTCATAGATTATCTCCAGAGCCTCTGGGAGGTACTTGTAGTTCCTCTGGAATGATCTGACTTTCTTCTTCTTCTTCTTCTTCTTCTTCTTCTTCTTCTTCTTCTTCTTTTTTTTTTTTTTTTTAAGATTTTATTTATTGGGACGCCTTGGTGGCTCAGTTGGTTAAGCAACTGCCTTCGGCTCAGTTCATGATCCCGGAGACCGGGGATCGAGTCCCACATCCGGCTCCCTGCTCGGCGGGAGGCCTGCTTCTCCCTCTCTCAGTCCCCCTGCTTGTGTTCCCTCTCTGGCTGTGTTTCTCTCTGTCAAATAAATAAAATCTTTAAAAAAAAAGATTTTATTTATTTATTGACACAGAGAGATCACAGGTAGGCAGATAGGCAGACAGAGAGGGGGGGGGGAAGCAGGCTCCCTGCCGAGCAGAGGCTTTAACCCACTGAGCCACCTAGGCGCCTCTGACCTGACTTTCTTAAGATGTCTAAAGCCACATCAGACCATGGCCAGGCTCAAATGTGGAGTGTGGCCTCCGCCTCCAAATCCTGAGGACTTCTGGGTTGATTTGAATTGAAGCAGCTAAAGCCCCCTTTGCAGAAGGTGGACACTAATGTTGCTGTTCTGTCCATCACACAAGATTCTGCTAGAGCAATCTGGATTCTTTGTTGAAGTCTGTTTTAGTCCATCAGAACTCCATATTTCCTTCACTAACAGCCCTCTTTGAAACTGTGGCCATCATAACACTTCATTTTCTAATGACTCCAAGGGCTCTTCTCTTTGGAAAGCCGCTCAATCACTGTGCACCTAAACATTGACCAATTTGGAACCTAAAACAAAACAGCCTCTGTGGTCTCTTGTGGATGAACAGGCTGAGATCTATGTCCCGACTTACACGTTCTTATTCTGAGGATTCCTGAACAATACCTTTTGTATTCGCCAGATTTTAACTGATCCCTTTCTGTTTTCTTTTCGTCATACTTAAGAATGTTAAGGCTTCAGGTACCTTAATGCACAGCTGTTAAAGCTTCTTAGGTGTCATTCCTCATGGATTCTCTCAAGCCTTATAAAAAGAGGGACTTAGCCTTTTCCCGGGAGGTAGCATGGCACAAAGAAAATACAGCCGACCCTCGAACAGCTCAGAGGTGAGGGGTGCCAACCCCCACCCCCGCCACAGTAGGTATGAATTTTGACTCCCCCAAAACTTCGCTAACAGCCTGCCATTGACCAAAAGCCTTACCAGTAACATAGTCAATTAATATATATTTTGTTGTATGTATTATATACTATATTCTTACAATTAAGTAAGCCAGAGATAAGAAAACATTGAGAAAATTATGGGAACACACACTTACAGTACAACACTGTAAGAAAACGGTTACAGGTGGGCCTGCATGGTTCAAACCCAGGTCGATCAAGGGTCCCCCACGGCCAGACCTTGACATCAGACGAGCTGGGTTAGGTTCCCAGATCCATCACTCCCTTAGCGTTCTCGGCAGTAAAATGAGGTTCTGGACACCTATCTCACAGACCTGGTTCAAGGATTACGCTACATAAATATATTTGTAAAAAGTATTTTAGAGTGTTGCATGGAATGAGCTCCCCAACAAATGCTGGCTTCCTTTACTGCTCCAGGAGCGATGAAGGGAGATGGGGGTGTCTCCCAATGTCTAACCAAGTGGGAACAGGAAGGGGTGGACTCCCTGGGTCTCACTTATCAGCTTGCATTGCAGTCACTTCAGACCCTCCTTTTTGCAAGTGATCCCCAAAACATCCCCACCCACCACTTTGAGAGGCTCTGTACACTGGGCCTGAAATGCCACTGAAGAGACGCACTGCCTGGGCCATTCCTACCCCTGCACTTAGGGCACACTTGCGCTCTCAGTTCATCAGGACCTGGAGAACATTGTGGGTCACACATGAGGAAACACAGCTACACCCTCTTGCTGCACTTCGACTGGGTTTCGTGTCTTCACTCTGCACCTGAGTGGCTGAAAAGTGAGCCCATGTAGAGGTGTGTGATGGATTCTCTGTAGGGATCTCCAATACAGAACTCCCCTTGATGATTCACAGAGTCAGTGCGTATTGGGAAACTTCTTTTCCTAGCCAGTAGCCTGAGCTCGGCTCCAGCCCTCCAGAAGTGTCTTTGAAGGGGAAGCACCAGGCATGCTCTGTGCCCTGAAGTCTGCTGTCATGGGAGGGGACTGATCGAAGGCACAGCAGCCAACACCCCAAGTCAGGAGCCACAGGAGGAAAAGCTCAGAAGTGGGGGGGAGACCTGGGGCCTGCTTTAGGGGGTGCCCTGGCCCGTTTCATTAGATGCGAGGGAGACACGCAAAGTGGACTGGCCCAGTGGTTTCTCTAGGCCACGGGAGGAGGATTAGAAAAGGTTTTGCCAAAAAAAAAAAAAAAAAAAAAAAGAAGAAGAAGAAGAAGAAGAAGAAAGAAAGGGTTTTGCCAGCTATAAAAATGAAAGCAAAGTGGATGGACTGAATGTTGGATATTGAACAAAATTAGGAAAAGCCAAGACCAAAGAAAGGTACAAAGGAAAAGGAGGGGGTGGGTGTCAGGCCCAGCTGCCTCCAACTTTCTCATTCCCAGTCGGTACCTCTAGGTTCACCTCCCCCTGCAGCTCTTCTCCCTGGGGGGTGGCGGGGGTCTCTCTCCCCCTTCCTGAGGGAACTTGCTGCTCTCTTGCTCTCCCAGCTATGGAAGCACCCCTTACTAGGAAACACAGCCAAGATTACAAGAGAATGTTCCAAGCAAGAGAAGTGTTTCAGCGCCTAGCGTACCGCACATCTGGGCACACTGACTCAACTGTCAACAGCCTCCCGGGCAGCTTCCTTTCCCCATGCCCACACAAATCCGGGAGACCCAGCCAAAAGTTTTCATTAGCTTTCCTTCACATCCCACCTGCCTTCTCCTTTCTGACCCCCACCTCCCTGTCCCTGTTCCTGTCCCTCCTACATCCCCACCAACAGCCGGTGGTGATGGAGACAGTGGGGGCACCTCTCTGGGCAGAGAATGGGGATTCCTTGTGCTAAAGGACATTAACCCAGAGGACAGGTTGAGATTACTCTTTTAAATCTTGCTACCACGTATCTCCTGGGATTATCTGGGATTATGGTGGTATTTGTAGAAAAATCATCCCGAGACAAATGCCTCGGAAACGATACTCCTGGATTTATAATACCCCTGCAGCTTGTCACTGATTAATTCTCCAGGTAGATTTTAGTGAGGCAGTGAGTCCTGCACCGTGCCACTTAGAAATTTCCCCCCTTCCTCTGCATGCACAGTATCAGCAAATCAAAGCTGGAGGGGAGGGTCCAGCATGATGGAAGCACGATGAAATATTTTGTCATTTACTGTCCTTTCTCTCCCAGTATCTTCCCCAGCTATTTATCTGGTTTGAGGCTGGCTTTTATATAAAAATATACTGTATATTTTTTAAAATAAAGAAATGCACCGAAAAGATTCCTCTACTTCCACCCACCTCCTGGCCCCTCTCCCCCAGTGCCTCCCTGGCAAGGAAGCAGCCGATCCCTAGATGGATGCCAGGCTGAGCCACCCCAGAGTCAACACCCGCAGCCAGAGAGCATTTCCATCGCGCCCTTCTGGGCAACAGCCCTGCAGAACGTGTTCAGTTTCAGACCTAATTCTGGCTCCTCTGATGCGAACTGTTTCCACACCTGTCTTTAAGGGTGTCATCTCTACTGTGAATTTTCTCGAAAAGTCACCCTTTCACGAGGCTTCTTTCTGGTACCCCCTCCTGTCTGTCCCTGCCACCTGACGACGGAGGACATCCTCTGCCCTCTTGCAGCATACGGGCATGACAAGCGGCTCCTGGGGAAATTCTTCAAAGAAACTGCTTCTTGCTGGGTCCCTGCCCTGCTGGCACAGAGCCCATGGCAGGAAGGCCCAGGTCCCCCGACCCCACCCCCAGTGAGCCTCGCCACCCAGCAAGTGCAGCTGCTCAGCCGAGGGTTTTAGAACTCTGCAAAGCCACCAGACTTCAAGGCACTCCAGAGACGCGCACACGGCACCTTATCTCAGGAGCTGATCTGGGGTGGCCTGCTCCTCCTTCTAACCCCCATAACACCTTTGTGAGCTAGGAACGTGACTTTTTGGAGGCTCCTCTCAATAAATAGCAAAAATAAAAAATAACTCTGGGTCAGGTAGCGAAGCACAATTCGCCCCCCACCCCCTGGGCTAGCCCCGCAGGGGGAGGCTGGTCTGTCCCTGTGGGCCCTGGCACCATCTCGCTCGGGCCAAACGTCCAAAGCAGAACTCACCAGCTCCCCCCAGACCCTTCCCTTCCCTCCCATCTGCCTGTCAGAGGCATTTCCTGTCACCCAAGCTAGGACCCTCAGGTCAGCCCCGAGTACCTTCCCTTCCACTCGGGCACTACCGCTTCAACTTTAAACTCCTGAAGTCCTCCTCCTCTCCATCCTCACAACCTCTGCCCCGGCACCAGGCCTTCTCCAGCTCTCCCCTGCAGACTCCAGCAGCAATGATGGTCTCCTGCCTTCCTCCCTGCACTCTCAATCCAGCCACCAAGACAAGTTCTCTAAGACCAGGTCTCTCTCCAGCTTAAAGCCCTTCAAGCCTTTCCTATCAGGTTCCCCTTGTGGGATGTCTGCCCACCAGAATGACCTGAGCAGTTTTTTAAAAACTTTCAGTGCCCAGCTTCCACGCCCAGAGATTCTGATTTAATTGGACTGGATGGTAGAAGGCATCCGTATTTCTTTTTTCAAATTCCCTAGGAAATTCTATTTTCTTTAAACAAATAATTTTAATTTTTTTTAAAGATTTTATTATTTGAGATAGAGCACAGGAGCGGGGGTGGGTCAGAGGGAGAAGCAGACTCCCCACTGAACAGGGAGCCCGATGCGGGACTGGATCCTGGGACTCTGGGATCATGACCTGAGCCAAAGGCAGATGCTTAATCCAATGAGCCACCCAGGCACCCTTTCTAGGAAATTCGAATGTGCAGCTGGGGTTGAGAACCACTGACCCGCAGGAGGAAGCCCAAACTTCCCACGGAGCCCAAGACTGGGCTAACCAGCCTCCTGGCCAACCTGCACAGCCCGCCTGGCCCCCTTTACGCTCCAGCAGCACCGAACTGCTTGTGGTTCCCAGCACTTCTCCGCTGCTCCCAGCGTTCTGGCAGCCCGACAGGCCCTCCCTCCTGGTCCAACACCACCTTCTGCAGGAAGTCATTCCTGCTGACCCACCTCCGTGCTTTTCCTCAGCTCCTGCTGCTCCATAAAACCATGGTTATTTCTCTATCGCTGAACATCCACATTGTGTTATGGCGATCTATTTATGTGTTCTATTGTGCTTAAGCTGAAGGGCAATGTTTATTTAGGTACAGATAGTTCATGGGGCCCAAAGCTGCTGAAAGCGCACCTGGGCCTCTGGAGCATGGAAACCCTGAATTAGAAAGCTGCCTGGGACCAAAGGACTTCCTCTTAGTCACTGTTGTTGGGATTTTATAGCCTCTGGTCTCTCTTCATTACTTCTGGATCTTCTTGGCAGACAACATTCTCTACCTCTCTTTGCCCAGATGAACCAAAAGTTGGCTACTCCACAAAGGCAGGTTTGAATCCTGAAGGTACATACATGTTCTCACTTGCAGCCACACTGACTAGCATCCTACATGTCAATTCCAGAGTCCCAGAAAAGAGAATCTTTTTCCAGGGATTCACCTTGTTCCCATCAGCTATGGCCATATATGGCTGCTGTGTTAAGAAGGCAGGTCTTGGAAAAACAGAGAGAAATCATGGGATGGGCAGATACCCCAAAAGGTAATGACTGTGCTCCAAGCCGAAGGACTCTTGCTCTGTGAGATAAATGAATGTACGTCAGCAATTCCAAGTGCCGTGTGAGCCCAGGAGGAAATCATTATGTCCGTCTTGGCTGCCAGGGATTGTCTTCACAGAGAAGCTGACACACAGGACCTGGACCTTAAAGGATGAGTAGGACTTTGGCAGACACGGGGAAAATAAAGGCTATTCTAGGTAAACAAGATCAACAAGCCACCTGGATAGTACGTTTCCTCGTAAAAGTACATGGAAGGGACTAGAGTGGAGCCAAAATGGTGGCATCAGCAGATGGGGCTGGAAATGTGGGTTCAGTCTAGACAGTGAGAATCTTCACATGCTAGACCACGCCTGGTTTTCATTGCTCCTGAGGAGGGCTCCCTCCAGAGCGAGGAGAGAGTCAAGTGAACAGACTTAGGGAGGGCCACTGGGGGTCTATGTCAGGGCCATGGGGATAGTCCTACCAGAATTTACAGCCCAAAACGTACTTTGCTTGTAATACCTAATCTGATGCTCACAGTATCATCGCCATCTAAGTAGGGCTGGCTTTACTTTTACCCATGTTATGAAAGATGAAAATCTGGCTCAATTTAGTTAAGTGACTTGTCCAAGATCACACAACCAACCAGCAGAAGCCTGACTGGAACTTAAGTCTTCTGATCCCAAAGCCTGTTCTTGCTCTACTGCACTGAGCTGCACAGCCATGCAAAGGCCAAACGAAAACTGTCGTGAATGATGAGATAGAGAAAAAGGATGAATTCCTCAGGAAAAATATCTTCATTATTGACTAATGATATAGAAAAATGCTCATGATAGGATACTGAGTGGTAGAGAGAAGTTGATTATAAAACCGCTCTGAGCATTGTGGCGTTAATCCTTCTTAAACTATATGTCCGCATTGAAAAAAATGCCAAAGGGAAAAATATCAAATTGTTTTGTGGGCTTCTTATTTTTACCATAATCTCCTCCTCTGTGTCTTCCAAAACTTCTACAATGAAGTCCCGTTACTTTTTTTAAAAAAGATTTTATTTATTTAATAGGAAGATCACAAATAGGCAGAGAGGCAGGCATAGAAAGAGGGGGAAGCAAGCTTCCTGCTGAGCAGAGCCTGATGTGGGACTCGATCCCAGGACCCTGAGATCATGACCTGGGCTGAAGGTAGATCTGAGCCACCCAGGCGTCCTCCATTACTTTTAAGTGAAAGCAATACTTTTTCATAATGTTTTCGCCTGGTATAATAGACAAGTGGTATTCTTGCAGAATTTTTCTATATGTGCAGATGCTAATTCCAATATTTAAAAACACAAGAGCATACTGTACATACTGCTCTCCACCTTGTTTTTTCACTTAGTATGTCTTTGTCATGTCTTTATACCCGGACCTGGGGATCGACTTCATTCTTTTTTTTTTTTAAGATTTTATTTATTTATTTGACAGAGAGAGAGATCACAAGTAGGCAGAGAGGCAGACAGAGAGGAGGAAGCAGGCTCCCTGCTGAGCAGAGAGCCCAATGCAGGCCTCCATCCCAGGACCCTGAGATCATGACCTGAGCCGGAGGCAGAGGCTTTAACCCACGTGAGCCACCCAGGCGCCCACAACCTCTTTTGTCCGGACGATGCGTGATCCACCCCTCCTGCCTGCCCAAGCCACCAAGAATTCTGGTGGAGGTACCGGTGAATGTGAATGAAAGCCCCTCTGGGCTTTCCCCGCCTAGAATCCAGAAAGTCACATACCTGTGGGCCGGGGCGGCTGGGGCAATATGTCCTTCTTGTGCTTATCCAAAACATATAGTTCCATTTAATTCTCCTCCTGGTAATCATATCTCTGTAACTCTTATCTGTATTTCTTCATCCCTCTGCCTCAATGGTCTCAACTTCTGTGAGTTTAAGCAATCAGTCTGAACCCTGCAGTAACAATGCTAATCCTGTCTCTAGGGTGGGTGCAAAAGCAGTTAAAGATTTAACTGCACCACCCAACTTCCTCACTTGGGAATAATAAAAGACTGGGACCCTTGATAGTCAAGAGAGGCTGAGAGATGGAGACTGAGAGAGAAAGAGACAAAGACTGAGAGAATGAGAGACAGAGAGAGGGAAACGGGGAGACGGAGAGAAAAAGACAAGAGAGCCTGCGCAGAGAGAGGCAAAGGCAAGAGAGAGCGAAGCGAAAGACAGCAAGAGATAGAGAGACAGAGAGACTGAGACAGAGAGAGACAGAGAGAGACCGCAACAGAGAGAGAAACAATAACAGAGAAGCAGAGAGCAAGAGAGACAGAACCAACTGTGCCTAAAGCTAGATTGATGTAACTAAAAAGCTTTAAATGAAGAACCCTGAAGACACAGTTTTCAGGAGAGGAGATCCCCACGCCGTTCTTCGAGTCCGGTCTCCTCATTTCACCGACTCTGTCACCACCTTTGGGGAACCCTGACCAACCATTGCTGGGCCGGCTCCCGGCACTCATTCTTTTGCAATTGTGAGGAATTCCATTGAACGGATGATGGATGTCTCCTAACTTATTTTACCAATCCATTTTTTAGACATACTTAAGATTTCCAGGGACTTTTTGATATTATAAGTACACTGTGTTTATATCTTGATATATTGCCCACACAACTTACTGTATATGAACACCAACTACCTCATAGTTGGAATTCCTGGGTAGGCGACCATGGGCATTTCTCTATTGCCATATTGCCTCACCTTCACTGACTATGGGTTAAAGCTTTTTCAGTCTGTGCCAGCTTTGTATGTATTTGCTTGTTTGTTTGTTTTTTAAAAAAGGAATTCTTTCACAAAATACTTATGAAGTTTCCACCATTGACCAATACACTCTGTCCAGTCCAAATTACACAGTTCTAATTTTTTTTTCCACAGTTCTAATTTTAACTAAAATTGTGTAACTCAGGGTTATGATATTCCCCCAGTATCCACTTACCCCCTAACTACTGTTTATTATTAATTGTCAGTATATATATAATAATGAAAGCCCAACCCTATTTATAGTAGGACATGAAAGTCGTGACATAAATTGGTAGTTCATAGTATAAGGCAGTAACTAAGATTTTTTTCCCTGTGATTGAATGATGGAAAAGAATGCATCGTGGCTGGGCACCTGGGTGGCTTAGTTGGTTAAGTGTCTACCTTTTGCTCAGGTCATGATCTCAGAGTCCTGGGATCAAGTCTCACATGGGGCTCCCTGCTCACCGAGGAGGAGTCTGCTTCTCCCTCTCACTCTTCCTCTGTGTCCATTCTTCCTCCCCCTCTCTCCAAAAAAAAAAAACAAAACAAAAAACAAAAAAAAACCACAATGCTTGCAAAGCTCCATTGAAAACAAGGAAGATTGTCAGAGAGGGGCATTCTTAGGGCCCAATAGAGGCGTGACCACAATTTGCAGTATAATCTAGTGCAGGAATGTGCAGGAGGGTCCAAGAAGTGGTCTGGAGGATTATCTGAGCACCTTTCAAAGGACTGCTGGTGGTGGGTCTCCTGAGAATAGACATTCCCAGATAAACCGTCCTTCTGTCTAGCCTTTCTGAGCTACTGGGTTAGTTGGTTGGGTTTACTGGCTTGCATCCTTATTTTTTTAACTTCGAGTTACGAGCTGAATCCAGGTATTACTGTGTTGCCCACATCTCTGTTCAAGAGATAGGTTTTAAGGTCATCATGCCAATAGAAAAATTTGTAAAATGACTTCATCATCTCAGTTGATACCAGAAATAAATCAACATTTCTTCCCTTGGAAAACTCTTCAGTATTTTAATGAGAAGAGTTTCTGTATTAAAGTTTCTTCCTTAAAGAAACCGAAATTACGGGACGCCTGGGTGGCTCAGTTGGTTAAGCCACTGCCTTCGGCTCAGGTCATGATCCTGGAGACCCGGGATCGAGTCCCACATCGGGCTGCCTGCTCGGCGGGAAGCCTGCTTCTCCCTCTCTCACTCCCCCTGCTTGTGTTCCCTCTCTGGCTGTGTTTCTCTCTGTCAAATAAATAAAATCTTTAAAAAAAAAAA